>PVJS01034650.1:0-21453 GCA_004027185.1 Glis glis
TAACACGCACACACACACACACACACACACACACAGTGAATAAAAATAAATAAATAAATAAATAAAGTCTATGGAACTAGACAGATGACTTTGAGATAGGAGGGAGTGCTTTCTTCTCCTTCATGACAGAAGTGCTTGTGTTTTCTCAAGAGCTGCTTCTGGAACAGTTTTATATCCTGCTTTCCCAGACACAAGCAAAGAAACCAGACTTTAGATAACTTTTCTTTCCGAGAATATTTTCCTTTTTTTTTTTGAGGTACTGGGGATTGAACCCAGGGGTGTTCTACCTCTGCGCTACACCCCCGGCCCTATTTTTTATACTTTATTTTGAAACCGGGTCTCACGAAGTTGCGGAGGGCCTCACTAAGTAGAGAGAGAGAGACTGGGAGAGAGAGAGAGAGAGAGAGAGCTGAGGCTGGCCGCGAACCCGGATCCTCCGGTATCCACCTCCCAAAGTACTGGGATTACAAGCATGCGCCACCACGCCCAGCTACTGAGAATATTTTCTGAAGATATAGAGAAAGGCTACAATTCTCTAAATTGAAAGCACCACTATTTCTATAGGCAATAGGCCACCAGCAAAGACCAAATGCAAGCTAATGGTTATTAGGGGCAAAAATCCATACATTATCTGTATGCTCACAGTTCTATTTTCAGAAGATACTACACTGTATCAAAGAAAAATCTTTAGCAAATTTGAATCAAAGGGTAAACAAAACCTAGCTGTCATGTTGGAAAATGCAAAATGGGAAATTAAAACATAATTGTGAAAGACAGGCTTACTTTTCTTTACTTAATACCATATTATAATCACTGTGATTTAGGGCATAGGCTTTACTTAAATGAAAACAAAACCTCCACAATATAAGTGTAAATGTGAGTCCAACTCTTTAATTTGCTAATTATGCTTCCCAGTGATGGAGTGAGGCTTATCATGTGTGTGGGTGGTGTTTTATTATGTTATTTTATTAACATGAGGAGAAGAGACTATAAAAATGGTATAATATTCCCACTTAATATACAGATTTTTAAGCCAGAAGTTACTAATTATGAATAAAGTCCATTACATATTAGTTGTAGAAAATAATGTATAAACTTAATTATATCTTTTAGGTGGCTATTGTTTATTCTATACTATTTATTATTACAGAAAGGAAATACATGACAGAGAGGTACACATTTGAAAAGGAAGGATAGTAACAGAATTATAAGCCTTTGGAGCTGGAATATGGCATCTTAAACGTGCCCTAGTGGTTGTGTCATGTTGTTGTTTTATGGATAGGATGACAGGCTGAGAGGGCTTGGGTGGTGTATGCAGCTCACACAGCCAGGCAGTGGTGAAGCCAGGTGTCAGGAGTCAGTGTCTCTTTATGCTCAGCCTGTGCCCCTTGTACAAGCTGTATGGTGAGCCGACAAGCGGAAGTAGCCTAGGCAGACTCTGGACCACAAAGCAGAAAGAGGCTGTTCTACTTGCAAACAAGAGATTGAAAAACAAAACCACAAGTCCTTCCTAAAGGAGTAACAAAAGCAACTTCTTCAGTGTTTTGTGCGCATGTCCTGTGGCACTATGTGAATATAATTTATTTAGGGAACTGTGAGGGTTTTCTTATGATGCCTATCTGCATAATGCCCCACAATCTCAGAATTAAGCATGAGAGGATGGCTGGCCTCAGGACAGCTCAGAAGTGAGCACCAGCAAGCAGCCGAAGTCTTTGTAGTTATGCATACCAACCTGGAGAAAAAAAAGTTTCTCTCCATGTTGATGACCTTTTCGTGATAAACAGAATCTCTGACAGCGATCCATAGCACGTGGGTTTCCAGACATGTGAGCCACTTGTTTTTGAAATACAGTGACATGCTGAAAGCCTTAGGGAAAAATAGCACTTAAAATATAAAAACACAGCAATTCCTATTGAGCAATCCATCCCTGCTCACACAGCAGAACCAGAACCATATGTGTTAATGGCCTACAACGTCGGCATGGGGTTATGATGGATGAGATGCTGTGCACAAGGCCCTCTGACAAAAAATAAAGACAAAAATACCAAGCCAATCTTCCACTTTCTAAGAAACCCAAACCTGAAAACCCTTGCTGCCTTATTTTCTCTTTTCCATAAACACTATCTAATAATACTACCCTGCACCATTGAATAGCTGCCACTGTGTGCCAGGCATCGTGCCAAATATGGTACCTTGAGTGATTTTTGCAATGACCCCTGTGGAGAGTATTTATTACCCCTATTTTATAGATGAGGCTTGGAGAGGTTAAGTAATGTGCTACTATGTTATAGTGTTGACATATAAACCCAAGTTAGTTGCAAAACGAAATCATCCTCTTAACTACTAAACAAATGAAAAGTAGCATTATTGCTATTATTCCAATCCTTTAGGAATAATAAAATATTTTTTTTGAGATGGGGTCTCGTTGTATTGCCCAGGCTGGCAGGAACAATCAATTTTAAAATCGAGTGAGCAACTGTTTTCCCTGACATTAGGTCCTCAGCTTAGTTGGTGGCAGAGGAATTGATGGGCCCTGGAAACCTGGTATTCATTCCAGACCTCAAACTGAGTGAAAAAATATCGTGAACCAGGCAGCAGCCTTTATTTAGCCATTTGGATGAATGTACTGTTATTTTATAATAAACTGTTTATGTGGCTTTTTATATCAGAAATGTGCTCAATTATTTGGTGGCTTTTTGACTACTGGGTGACATAGTGCTCTTAGGCTACTGAAGACTGATTATCTCCAGTTTAAAGCACTAGAGCTTAATTAATTTGCACAATCCATATGGAATTTGGAGAAGAAAATTCTTAGAAGTTAATGGGCTAGTTTTATATTTAGTCAATGTATCTTTAGTACAACTCTGGGCAGCAACATTTCATGGTATATTTGCTTCATGCACTGGTAATACTAAAAGAGAGGTTGTTGACCGTCTAACTAAATGTAAACATAAAGTTTACATTTAGGCTTAAAGCTTTTTCTTTCTGTTTCTTTCTATAAGCCTGATCTTCCTAGATGGAAAGATGAGAGGGCATGGATGGGGGTGGAGGTGGGGGTGAGGTTCTGGTAAAGTAGGTGACTAGAAGAGTCTGATGGAGAAGTTCGGCACTGGGGTCAGTCCTGAGTTCCAATTCCTGCTTTGCCACCTTGTAAAGCTATTTAACCTTGAACACTTTAACTTGCTTGTGCTACAGTTTCCACATCTGTAAAGTGGGGGACCATGATACCTAGTTCATTATGTTCTCAAGAGTATTGAATGTGCTTATCTTAGCCAAAAGCAAGAGGTCAGTAAAGGTTAGCTATTATTTGGAAGTGCTTATGTAAAAGATTTGGAAACTGACTCTTCAAAGTGAGAACCTGCCTTGGTCTGCTCCAGCCTCTGATAGGTGGAAGAGCCTGGCAAAGAGCCAACCATTGTTCTTAGAGTCCCCTCCCCCACTCTCCATTGAGCAGCACTTGCCAGAGTCTCAAGGAAATACTGTGTAGACTGTAAATTCCATGAATCAGGGACAGGTGGGTTTTCCCCCCCACTTTTCATAGCAACTATTGGGTGTGCATTGGGTTGCATGCTAAATGTTTATTGATTTTATTATGACATGCAGGCAGAGCTTCTTTCCCCTGGCTATAAGTTTGGGATGGTAATAGGCCAGTTTGCATGGCAGAGAAGATGGGGTGTATGGAAAGGAAAAAAAAGAGAAATAAAAGCACAAGTCTTCCTGACAGTGAGCATGAGAAACAAGACTTTCCTACAAACCTGCTGCAGTTATAAAAGAACAAAAGTAAGCCCAGTAAACATTTTATTAGTTCAATTAACACTAATTTGAAACTCATGGAAATTTGATGTGGGTTGAACTCTGTAACATTTAGCTTCTTCAGAAGAACCAAGAAATTCCTGCCATTTTCCAAGCACCCATTTCCCTAGCAGAACTGGGTTAATTGCACATCATTTTATTCATTTCTTTCTATTTGGCAACATGCAGCTAAGCTAATTTGAGTTAGTGGATGCATGATATAAGAAACTTCTAAAGCTAGATTTCTTTAAAACCTTAAAAATATTTAGGTTCACATAGCTTGGGGCCTCTGTGTCAAAAATGGATAGGGCCTATAGCATGTTATTTTATGAAGCTGATGGGTAAAAACAGCTATAGACACCTACAGGGTAAAGGCAACCAATTGAGCTGAGACCAGTCCATTTATCAAGTTTTTGTAAAGATTACTCAGGTGACAAACTATATCAGTAATGCGGTTTTTTCTTTTCTCTGATTAACAGTAGTGATAGGTTTGTAGATAAATTGTAGTTCAGATGCTTATTCATACTTTGATAAAACCTCTTGGTTATGATTGTCTTCTTGAGAATAGATTTCCTTACTG
This sequence comes from Glis glis, assembly GCA_004027185.1. Classification (NCBI taxonomy): domain Eukaryota; kingdom Metazoa; phylum Chordata; class Mammalia; order Rodentia; family Gliridae; genus Glis; species Glis glis. The sequence continues at coordinate 4,373 of PVJS01034650.1, forward strand.
AGATACAGAACATTTCCTGTTTTAAGTCAAATGGTAACTATCTTACAGTGATCTATTAGAAACACTGGGGTTCCTCTAGTGTCAGAGGAAAGGGCTGAATAATTAAACACAGATATGCATGTAACTGGTGGTGGTGGTGGGGGGGAGAACTTGATGATCCCCTGTTATATTTTCGAAGTATAAGGAAATGACATTTTAGATTTGAATGTGGCTTTGTCTGAGCTCAAAGATTTCATTTATTTCTGATGATGTGTTACATCATCATTAGTTTGGGCTCTGCTGAGCTCATTTCTGCATGTACAGCTCAGGGCTCATGGAAAGATATCATAGGGATTTCCAGAAAAGGTGACCTCACCCAGAAGGGAAACGGAGAAAGGCTTCAGGGCTTTAAGCTTACTTAGTTCATGGGATAAGTTCCTGTAGAGATGCATGACATGCTATAAACAGGGTCAAACTTGTAGCAGGACAGAAGCAATGAGTAGAGAAAGATGGGATGGGGAACTGTAGTGGATCCCTGTTCACCACAAATTTGGGCAAATCACTTCTAAAAGTCTCAGTTTCCTTTTTATTTTTTTGTGACACTGGGGATTGAACTCAGAGGCATTCTACCTCTGAGCTACACCCCAGCCCGATTTTATTTCTTATTTGTAAACAGGGTCTCACTAAGTTGCAGAGGGCCTCGCTAAGTTGCTGAGGCTGGCTTTGAATCTGCGATCCTCCTGTCTCAGCCTCCAAAGTACTGGGATTACAAGCGTTTGCCACCACGCCTGGCCTCGGTTTCCTTTTAACACCATGTGGCTCTTGGACTTAGCTGATGTCTAAGTTTTTCCTGTCAATGCTATAGTTCTGTGTGACTAGGCTAATACAGACCCCATTTCTGTTATGCAAATCCAAGTCAGGGCCCTGCACCATTGCCTGCTGTGTTAGTCTGTTGGCTATGATCCCCATGCCTGAGAAGACTTGGGTGGGGAAGCTGCATAACAATGGAAAAATCACAGCTTTGGTATCACCCATCTAAGTAAATTGAAGGATTTTTCTTATATCTTCTTATATAATTCTGTCAGCTAAACAGTAAATTCGTTATTATTATTATTATTATTATTGTTGTTATTTAAACATGCTTTTATTGGTGCTATGTAGTCTCACATCACAATGAATATCAGTTTGATATTAACATACATGCACACAGCTCTTAGTGTCCCCCCCTGCCTCCCCCAATAATGGAGTACTGAGAATGTCGGTATATTCTCATATATACACATTGTTTACAATTCCATTGATTCACTTCTTTCTTGCCCTTCCCCTTCCCTTATACCACTTCCCTTACTCCACTGAGGATTCTCCATTATCCTCCGGAGTCCCTTTTATGTCCCCACTACTCCCTAGGTTGTGCATATTAATGAAAACATATGACCCTTCTCTTTTTGTGATTGGCTAATTTATGTAACATAATGTTCTCCAGATCCTTTCATTTTCTTGTAAATGTTATTTTGTTCTTCTTTATTGCTGAATAGAATTCCATTGTGTGTATTTCCCATAATTTCGTAATCCATTCATCTGTTGATAGACACCTAGGTTGGTTCCATAATTTGGCCACTGTGAATTGTGCTGCTATGAACATGGGTATGCATATATTACTGTAGTTTTCTAGTTTCAATCCCTTTGCTATGATACCCAGTAGTGGTATAGCCAGATCATATGGTGGATCCATTCCCAGTTTTCTGAGGAATCTCCACACTGATCTCCACAGTGGTTGAACTAGTTTGCAATCCCACCAACAGCGTAGAAGAGTCCCTATTTCCCCACATCCTCACCAATATTTGTTGTTGTTTGACTTCTTAATGCTTGCCATTCTAATTGGGGTTAGATGGAATCTCAGAGTAGTTTTGATTTGCATCTCCCTGATTGCTAATGATGTTGAACATTTTTTCATGTATCTATTGGCCATTTGTATCTCTTCTTTTGTGAAGTGTCTATTCATTTCAGTTGCCCACTTCTTGATCGGATTGTTTGTTTTCTTAGAGTAAAGTCTTTTAAGTTCTTGGTATATCCTAGATATTAGACCTCTGTCAGAGGGATAGCTTGCAAAGATCTTCCATTCTGTAGGCTTTCTCTTTAGGCTCTTGATGGTTTCCTTTGATGAGCAGAAGCCTTGTAATTTAATGCTATCCCACTTATTCATTCTTGTTTTAATTTCCTGTGCTTTGGAAGTCTTGTTGAGGAAGTTTCTACCTGTGCCTATATGTTGGAGTGTTGAACCTATGCCCTCCTCTAATAATTTCACAGTCTCTGGTCTAACTTCCAGGTCTGATCCATCTCAAGTTGACTCTTGTGCAGGGTGAGAGATAAGGATTTAGTTCCATTTTTCTACAGGTAGATAACCAGTTTTCCCAGCATCATTTGTTGAAAGGACTGTCCTTTTCCAACGTATGTGTTTGGCACCTTTGTCGAAAATCAATTGACTATAAGTTTGTGGATTTGTTTCTGTATCTTCTATTCTGTTCCACTGGTCTATGTGTCTTTTTTTGTGCCAATACCATGCTGATTTTATTACTGTAGCTCTTAATTTGAAGTCAGGAATTGTGATGCTTCCTGCATGGTTCTTATTGTTGAGAATTGCTTTGGCTATTCTGGGTCTTTTGTTTCTCCATATGAAATTAATGGCTGATTTTTCTAGATCTGCAAAAAATGATATTGATACTTTGATAGGGATTGCATTGACTCTGTAGATCATTTTTGCCAGAATGGCCATTTTGATATTTATTCTGCCTATCCAAGAGCAAAGGAGATCTTTCCATCTTCTAAGATCTTCTTTGATTTCTTTCATCAGTGTTCTATAGTTTTCATTGTAGAGGTCTTTTACCTCTTTGGTTAAGTTTATTCCTAGGTATGATTGGTTTTGAAGTTATTGTGAATGGAATTGTTTTCTGGATTTCCTTCTCAGTGGATTCATGGTTGGCATATTATGAAAGCTACTGATTTTTTTAGGTTGATCTTGTATCCTGCTACTTTGCTAAATTTGTTAATCAGCTCTAGTAGATTTTTGGTTGAGTTCTTTGGGTCTTTTAGATTTAGGATCATATAATCTGCAAATAAAGATAATTTTAATTCTTCTTTTCCTATTTGAATTCCTTTGATATTCTTTGCTTGTCTCATTGCTCTGGCAAGAGTTTCGAGGACTATATTGAAAAGGAGTGGTGATAGTGGGCATCCTGACTTGTTCTTGATTTTAAGGGGAATCCCAGAAATTTTCCCCTGTTCAATATGATGTTGGCTTTGGGTTTCTTATATATTGACTTGATGTTGAGGTATGTTCCTTCTATTCCAATTTCTGTAGAGTTCTTAACATGAATGGGTGTTGAATTTGTCAACTGCATTTTCAGCATCTATTGAAATGATCATTTGATTCTTGTTTTTAGTTTGAATAACATGTATTGTTTTGCATATGTTGAACTACCCTTGCTTTCCTGGGATGAAACCAACTTGGTCATGGTGTATAATTTTCTCAATATGGTTTTGAATGCGCGTGGCTAGTATTTTATTTAGAAATTTTGCATCTATGTTCATTACTGATATTGGTCTGTAATTTTCTTTTCTTGAGATACCTTTATTTGGCTTTGATATTAATGTGATGTTGACCTCATAAAAGGAATTTGGAAGAATTCCATCTCTTTCAGTTTCACAGAATATCTTGTAAAGTATTGGTTTTAGTTCTTTTGTAAAAGTTTTGTAAAATTTGGCTGGAAAACCATCTTGACCTGGGCTTTTCTTTGATGGCATACTTTTTATTGCTGTTTCTATCTCTGTGTTGCTATTGGTTGATTCAGGTTCTCTACATCCTCTTGGTTCAATTTAGGTAGGTTGTACGTGTCTAGAAATCTGTTGATTTCTTCCATATTTTCCATTTTATTGGAGTATAAGTTTCCAAAGTAGTTTTTTATTATCCTTTGGATTTCTCCACTATCTGTGGTGATGTCCCCCTTTTCATTTCTGATTTTGGTAATTTGGGTTGATTCTCTCCTTCTTTTGGTTAGGTTAGCTAGTGGTTTGTCAATCTTGTTAATCTTTTCAAAGAACCAGCTGCTTGTTTTGTTGATCCTTTGTATTGTTTTTTTATTCTCTATTTCATCGATTTCTGCTCTGACTTTAGTTATCTCCTGCCTCCTCCTGGCTCTGGGATTCGACTGTTCCTGTTTTTTAAGATCCTTGAGGTGTGTCATTAGGTTGTCTATTTGGATGTTTTCTGTTTTTCTTATGTGGGCACTCAGTGCTATAAATTTTCCTTTTAACACTGCCTTCAAAGTGTCCCATAGATTTTGGTACATCGTGTCTCTATTTTCGTTTAATTCCAGGAATTTTTTTATTTCTCCCTTTATTTCTTTTCTGATCCATTCCTCGTTCAGAAGTGTATCATTCAGTGTCCATGTACTTATGTCATTACTTTTGGTCTTCCTGTTGTTAATTTCCAGTTTCATTCTGTTGTGATCTGGGAAGATGCAGGGAATTATATCACATCTTTTGAATTTGCTGGTGCTTGGTTTGTGACCCAGGATGTGGTCTATTTTGGAGAATGTTCCATGGTCAGCTGAGCAAAATGTGTATTCAGGTGTTGCTGGTTGAAATAATCTGTATGTGTCTATTAGATCCATTCTGCTATAGTTTTCTTTAGGTCTGAACAATCTTTATTCATCTTTTGTCTGGAGGATCGATCTAGTGGCGTGAGTGGTGTGTTGCAGTCTCCCAATATTATTGTGTTTGGGTCTATTTGGGAACTGATGTCCCGATGACTTTGTTTTATGAATGTGGGTATGCCCACATTTGGGGCATACATGTTTACTATCATTATATTTTCTTGTTGGTTTGTTCCTTTTATTAGTAAGAAGTGTCCTGCTTTGTGTCTTCTGATGTGTTTTAGCTTAAAGTCTGTTTTGTCAGATATAAGCGTTGCTACCCCTGCATGTTTTTGATCTCCATTTGCATGGTATATCTTTTTCCATCCTTTAACCTTTAGCATATGAATATCTTTGGCTAGAAGGTAAGTTTCATGTAGGCAGCATATAGTTGGGTTGTGCTTTTTAATCCACATTGCCAATTTATGCCTTTTAATTGGGGAGTTGAGCCCTTTGACATTCAATGTTATTATTGAGATATGATTTTTGTTTCCTATCATTTTGAGTTCTATTTTCTGTTTGCTATACTGACAAATCTTCTTGTTTAGTTGCCTACCTGGTGGAGTTCTCTTCTGAGGTTCTGAAAATTGTTTGTTTTTCCTTCTTTGTGATTCATTTCTTTTAGGATTTTCTCTAGTGTTGGCTTGGTCCTCATGAATTCTTTAAGTGTTTGCTTATCATGGAACATTTTTATTTCTCCATCAATTTTAAATGATAGCTTTGCTGGATATATTAGTCTTGGTTGGAAGTTGTTTACTTCCAGGGTCCGGTGTACTTCATACCAATCTCTCCTGGCATTCCTGACTTGGGTTGAGATGTCTGGGGTGATTTTTATTGTTTTGCCTGTGTATGTCACCTGTTCTTTTGTTCTTGCTGCTTTTAGATTCTTTCTTTGGCCTCTATATTAATCATTTTAATTATTACATGGTGTGGGGAGGTCCTTCTTTGGTCCTGTCTAACAGTGTTTTATATGTCTCCTGTATGTGAATGTCCAAAATCTTTTTCTGTGTTCAGAAAATTCTCTTAAATTATTTATTTGAAGAGATTTCTTATACCCTTGGTCTGTGCTTCTGAACCTTCTTCAATGATTTTTATCCTTAGATAAGGACGTCTTGTACTATCCTGTATATCTTGGATGGCCAGGGTGTGTTGTAATATCTTCTTTATATTGTTGACTGTGTTTTCAGTTTTGAATAACTGTCTTCCAGGAGTGATACCCTGTTTTCCCTTTGGTCGAGCCTACTAGTGTTGGTTTCTATTACAGTCTTTAATTCATTTATTGACTCCTTCGTTTCGTTCAGAGTTTCTTTCTGATCCTTTCTTAGAGCCTCAGTTTCCTCCTTCATCTCCTCTACACTTGCTTTGAGACCTTTAATCATTCTGAAGATCAAAATTCGGAATTCTCTGTCTTGTATTTCGTATAGGTCAGTATCAGTATTCTCACTTGTTGATGTATTGTGTTTCTTGTTTCCTCACTGTTCCTCATTCTCGTATTTTTGGTGTTTTCAATTTTGTTTTTCTGTTGCCTCCACATCATCTTCCTTTCTATGTATAAGACCTCTTGTTGTTCCCTGTAGCCCCAATTGGGTCAGTATGCTGCAGGCTGTGGTTCCCTCATGTCTAGTTGATGAGGCTCGGTGTGTGTGTGGGGGGGAGCACGCGGGTTCCAGAGCTTGGGTGGTAGTACGTGAGGTGCACTTCCAGTGTTGGGTGCAGGTTCTGAGGCACAGGTGTTGGTGCTGGAAGGTGTCTGGTCTCCGAGGTGGAGGTGCTGGGGGTCACCCGGGGCCCCACGGGATGCGTGTGGGCTCTGGGTCTTGGGTGGTGTCTCTGGAGGGTGCCCGGGCTCCATGTGCGGTGCTGAGGATCGCTCACAGGTCTGAGGGGGGCACAGGCTCCGGGTCTCAGGTTGCGGCACCTGAGGGTGCACAGGCTTTGAGGCATGGCACAGAGGATTGCACATAGGCCCCAGAGAGGAGCGCAGGCTCCGGATTTCGGGTGGTGGTGCCAGAGGGTGCTCTGGTTCTGAGACCTGGTGCAGAGGATCAGGTGTGGGCCCAAGGGAGGCATGGGCTCAGGGTCTCAGGTGGCAGCGCTGGAGGGTGCACGGGCTCTGAGGCACAGCATAGAGGGTCGTGTGTGGGCCCGTGAGAGGTGCAGGCTCTGGGTCTCAGGTGGTGGTGCCAGAGGGCGCAGGGGTCCAAAGTGGGGCGTGGAGGGTAGCCTGGGTCTTGGGTGGCGGAGCCGGAGATCGTGGGGGTTCGAGGTGCAGGTGTTGGGGATCGTGGGGGCTCGTAGCGTGGTGGGGGAGGTGCGTGGCTCTGCCAGGAGCCCACGCTAGGGCAACCTTTGAAGGGTATTCACGATCTGCTGTTGGGATGGCCCCACCACTCACACATTTCTCCTCTGGTTCCTTGCCCTGATTTGCTGGTGGGGGGGCTATTAGCCCCTGCTTTAGGGTCCAGGGGAAGATGGTTCCTTTCTGATCCTGCCAACAGGGGATTGCAGTTTTCTGTGGGATTCTGTAGCTGGTAGACTCTGCCTGTGCAGCCATACTCAGGTTACTGGATATTGGGTTTTGGTTCTTCTATGGATGTGAGATGGTGTTCAGTTCTGAGCCCCCGAGGCAATTTTGAGACAGGCTCAGTTAGGGGCCCCTATTCCATCTCTATCTTGTATCTCTCTGAATTCATTATTATAAGTAATAAGAACAGTCAACATCTATTGAGTGGCTGTTATGAGCCAGGCCTGGTACTCAGGGCTTTTCTTGCATGGTCCTATTTAGTTCTTGCAATAACCCTTGGAAGAAGATGCTAGCATGGTTTCCATGTTAACAGGCAGAATTGGAGGCTTAGAGACTCACAGCCCAACAGGATGTAAGTTAAGTACTTGTATTGATACAGTCACCTGATGAAATTTCATCCCTTAAATGTGGCAAAAAGGAAGATTATGTGAGCAAGAAAGAAAATGCCTTTGGAAGCAAAATGAGAGCGATGGAAAATTGTACCTGCTCTGGAGGTCCTTTGGAAAAACGACCATGTGCAAATGGCAATATTCATCGGACAGCAAGATGATGGATGATAACATTTGTGTGTGTCTGTGTGTTCCACTTGATATTCCTTTAATGCTATCTGTAATAAAAACAATCATTTAAAAAAAACTCAAGAAAATGGATTTGTTCGTTAATGTACTCCTTGTAAGAATTTGGTTTCTAGCTGGCCATGTTATTCTAAGGAAGGGCAAAGAACTTGGGGTAACCTGTAACAAACACTCACAGTACTCAGGGGCTTCATTATGTTTCTTAACAACCTCTGTGTGCCACTCTTTGTGTATATAAGAAGGGGCACTGCAGTGTTTGGATTGCTCTGCCTCGGTTACTCCTTGTGTAAGCAGTATGGATATTTCTGACTGTTCTTTTGATTCTAGTAGAAGCTGCTTGCCACAGGCATCTCGTAGTAGATTGCTTTGTGGTTTATGCAGGTCTAAAGGAGACCAAGGATCATTTATCTTCGAACCAGGAAAGACATGAAAGTGCCTCGGTAGTAAAATTTCCTGTGGAGTTTGATGAGAGCATCAAAAGGAAAAAATGTCATTGTTTCATGAAAAACTAGGAAATGTGAGTCAGTTTCTAATGTCATAGATATTTTCCTGTGAAGAGTTTACATTTTAGAAAAATCTCCACTAAAGGATAAAAACAACTGAAGCAGTGAATTAGTGTGATGCAAAAACTACTACCACAGAACATTGCGTTTTCCAGAAAGTTAAAATGAAAATAAAGAATAAAGTGGTGAAAATATTAAGCCATCTTAAGTCATTGTAATTATTTGTCCCCGTGATGAAATCTAATTTTCTGCCCTTGCTTAAATATTTGAGTAATATACTTACTTTAAGAGGAGAAAAAAAATATTCCTCAAAATGGATCCTTTGTTCTTTTACATTTTGCACCCTCTGTGGCTTTCATTGTGTATTCATTGACAGCCTCTAAAAATGATGCTACCCAACTGCTCGGTGGCCTGTGTTAATTTGTACCATGGTGACTGTGTTTGGTATGTTATAAGAGTCCTGTTTCTTTCAAATGTGTTGTGTAGATTCAGAGATATTTAAAATACTATGATGCCTGGAGAAAAAAAATTGTTGTGATCAGGCCATTTGTCACTGTGCATAGGAATATAAGATTCCCACCAGACAGAAAAGATATTATGGGGTTCTCTCTGGCTACTGTACATGCTGTAAGAAAACAATGATGCATGAAGTTGAACTGACTGCCAAAAATAGATCAGGAAGAAAAATTTCTCCCAAGACAGTTGGCTGTGATCCTGGGGATTTTCCCTTTTACTCTGAAACCTTGAATAGAAATATATCTTTTCCTCCCTCCTTTCTTTCTTCTTTCTTTCTTTCTTTCTTTCTTTCTTTCTTTCTTTCTCTCTCTCTCTCTCTCTCTCTTTCTTTCTTTCTTTCTTTCTTTCTTTCTTTCTTTCTTTCTTTGAATAAACCTAACCAAGGAGGTGAAAGGTGTATAACAAAAATTAAATTACACTGAGGAAATAAATTGAAGAAAACACTAGAAGATGGAAAGACCTCCCATGTTCATGGATTAGCAGAATTAGTAATGTTAAAACAGCCATATTATTGAAAGCAATCTACAGATTCAGTGCAATCCCTATTAAAACACCAATGACATTCTTCACAGAACTAGAAAAATCAATTCTAAAATTCATATGGAAGAAAAAAAGACTCTAAATATCAAAAAAAAAATCCTAAGCAAAAAAGAGCAAGGCTGGAGACACCACAATACCTGATTTCGAAATATACTACAGAGCCATAGTAACAAAAACAGCATGGCACTATCATAAAAACAGACATGTAGACCAATGGAATAGCGTAGAAAACACAGAGACAAACCTATGCAACTGTAACCATAGGATTCTTGAAAAAGGTGCCAAAATCATATATTGGAGAAAAGACAGCCTTTTTAACAAATGGTGGTGGGAAAACTGGATATCCATATGTAGAACACTGAAAGCAGATCCTTCTCTCTTGCCCTGCCAAAATCAACTAAAAAATGGTCAAAGACCTAAATGTAAGACCCAAAACTTTGAAACTGCTAGAAGAAAACAAGGGAAACACTTCAAGACATAGGCTCAGGCAATGACTTCCTGAATAGGACTCCAAAAGCTCAGGAAATATTATCAAGAATTGACAAATGGAACTGCATCAAATTCAAAAGCTTCTGCACAGCAAAGGAAGCAAAAAAGTGAAGAGACAGACTAGGGATGGGGGAAAATCTTTGCCAGTTACTTTTATGATAGGGGCTCAATATCCAGGATAACCAAACAACCCAATCAATAAATTGGCAAATAAACTGAAAAGACAGTTCTCAAAAGTAGTAGGAATGGCCACTAATTATATGAAAAATGTTCAAATGTTTTGCCAAAGACATGCAAATCAAGACTACATTGAGATTCCATCTCACCCCAGTCAGAATGGCAATCATTGAGAATAAAAACAAAACAAAACAAAAACAAAGAAAAACAATGAATGTTGGAGAGGATGCAGGTTGAAGGAGGGGTGGGGGAGGAAACTTCTACACCATAAGTGGAAATGTAAATTAGTATACCACTATGGAAAACAGTATGGAGGTTCCTCAAAAAACCAAAAATAGTGCTGTTACTGACCTTGGGCTCTTGGATATAGTGTTGTAGAAAGAAACTTTTGGAGCTGGACTTTTGCTCAAGCCAGAAGAGAGACAGCACCTGGGGGACAAAGACCCCAGAACCCCAGACTGGCACAAGCAAGGACAAGGGGAATAGTGCTCATGGCATCTGGGGGGTGGGTGAGGACTTGGTCTTTTGTCATCATCACATGTAGGGGGAGACTTCAGTTACATCTGTGACCTTCTTCATCCTGAGTTTCATGTATTGCATGGCTCATGACCATCTCAAGTCTCCACCTGGGGTGTGCATTTTACTATGCTAATAAGTAAGGGTAGCTGTGGGTCACTCTAGTGATTGTTGCATGCACCCGTTTACCTCTCGCCACCAGGAGTTGCCCTTACCATTTGGGAAAGTCTCTACTATTATGTTTTTTTTTGGAGCTGGCATTTCTGCTGAACCATGTAGTCTCTGAAGACTGAGCTGGCCTTCCCAGCTTCCCAGCTCCTGCCATGATTCCTCATTCCTATAACCTTGAAGACTAGTTTACCTTTTAACTCCTAATTTTCTGGTATGGCTGTTAACCCTGAATGATTGAGAGCTAGCTTGGTTGTCTTACTTCCCCTGAGAGGTTTTATCCCTTAGTCCCAAGGGGGTCCCTTACCATGTCAGACTACCATATATGATCCAGCTATATCACTCCTGGGATACCTGCATACCTGTGTTTATCATGGCACAGTTCACAATAGCTACATTATGGAATCAGCCTAGGTGTCCATTAATGAATGAATGGATAAAGAATATGTGATATATACACACAATGGAGTATTATAGAGCCATAAAGAAGAATGAAATCATGTCATTTGTAGCAAAATGGATGAAACTGGAGAGCAGAATGTTAAGTGAAATAACTCAGACTCAGGAACACAAGTATCACATTTTCCCTCATATGTGAAGTGGTGGGGGAAGATGACATGAAAGTAACAGTAAGACTCTTAGAGAAAAGGCAGGGGATGGGGAAGGGAATAAAAGGGAGGTAGCAGGGTGTGAATATGATCAGAGTATGTTATTTGTATGTATGAATATTCAGAATGAAACCCATTATTCTGAATAATGAAAATGTCCTCATAAAAAACTAAAGGAAAGCAAGGTGTGGTGGTGCACCCCTATAATTTCAGTAGTTGGAAAACTGAGATAGACGGATTGCAGGTTCAAGGCCAACCTCAGCAACTTAGCAAGATCCTGTTTCAAAATAAAAAAATAAAAAGGGCTGGGGGTGTAGTTTGGATGTAGAATGCCCCTGGGTTCAATCCCCAGTACCAAAACAAAACAACCCCTCCAAAAGATAATTGAATGCTTACAGCAAAACTAAAATCATATATTGTGGGGATTATAACAAATACCTGACAAAATAGCATAAAAGCTGGGAAGAAAGAAATGGAAATATACTGTTGTCAGGTCATTTTACTCTATGTGAAGTGGAATAATATCACTTAAGTCAGAATTAGTTCACTGCCACAGTGTAAGTTAAAGGAATGCTTACGTAAGGGAGAGGTGGTTCAGCGTGGAATGATATTTGAGCTACCACAAATGTGTAAGGAGGATTTTAAACAGTCACTATTAAGGAAGAAGGACTTTCAGTGTGCAGGAATAATGTGAAAAAACAAAAAACAAAACCTGGTAGGAGAAGGAGAATAAGGGGCCGGTGTTGTTAATTGCAAGCATCCAGTTTAGTTGAAGTATGGCAATGTTCAGAGGAGGAGATAACCAGGTCAAAGCAAGCAGACCATGGAAGGTGCTGCTGACAGTTTCTGAGTAGCAGGAAGGCATGATCGGAACTATACTTTAGGAATTGCATGGATCTGCATTGACCAGCAATGCATGGACCAGGAATTGCATGGAATTGCATGGACCAGCAATGTAGGATACGGTGGTGGGTCTGTAGTTAGTGCTCAGCTTAGGGAGCAGGGTACCTCTAAGTAGAGCTGGTCGACAGCTGAGAATACAGATCAGGAGCTGGGAAGAGAGGTCACGGGGGAGGGGAGAGAAAGAGAGAGAGAGAGAGAGAGAGAGAGAGAGAAAGGGGAGAGGGGAGAGGGGAGAGGGGAGAGAGAATATTTCGGAATCTCCTTACGAAGGGTGTGTTGAAGCTGTGGAATTAGGTGAGCTCACCTGGGGAAACAGTAGTGACAAGAGAGGGCAGGGGGAAGAACATGGGCCAGGACTTCATTTAACATAGGAGAAGGGAAAAGAGAGAAGAGGAGGATGTGTGTGATTAGTTTTGTTCTGTTTTTGTATAATCTCTCCTGGGAGAGATTTTTTCTGTCTCTCTGGAAAGAAACTGAATAAATCCTTGGAGAAATTATTTCGTTACATGGCTGTGTACCTCGCTTCTATGCATGTATGTAAGTATTTGCCAAAAAGAGGATAATTTTACAGGATGCAAATGCCCAAAGTGGAGAGATTGGGAAGACTGAGTGATTAACTTGTGGAAGAAAAGACAGCACTGGGTATAAATATGAGAAACAATAAAGGACAGAGCAGACCACTAAATTGGTAAAAGAGTTCTTTTTATATTAATAAAAGAAGAGCCAATTGGAAGGCTTACTGATGCTTGAAAGGGCAAGGGCCACTTTTTTCAATGATTTGCTTTTCCTGTGCTACCCCCCCCACTCACTCTTGTGCTGATGACATCAGCAAAATGCCAAGCACACAGTAGGAACTCTAAATAATTAAGTCTCATTATGCTTTAATTAGATGCTATGGGCTCGGGCAGGGTTGGCTATCCATGGTCCTTGTGTGGAAATTTCAGTAGTCCTAGGGTGGGAGCAGGTGAAGGAGGAAGGTAGCTTCCTTTACCTTTGCAGCAGGGGCTAGCGGGAAGAGGGAAACACTTTTATTTCCCTGGTGAACTGGCCGTTCATTTAGCTGCAGCAGCTGTTAATGGAAAATAATAAAACCCATTTTCGTCAGGCAGTATCTGGAACACTTACAGGTCAACTCAGTGCTCAAAACAGATTGCTACAGAACACATTAGCTTGTCATCAACATCCACTTTGGTCAGGGGGTTTTTACCATTGGAAATTGAATTTATAGGTCACAGTCTGTTATGATTCCTGAAAATCATCAAATTTCTGTGAGTGGAAACATATAGCTAATTATTATAAATGAGCACATGTCTTTCTATTTGTTAAAATCACAAAGGTAGCAAATTAAGCTGTGGAGGAACTGAGAAATAGAGCAGCTGCAAAAATATGACTTCACTAATTTTAAACCTACGTTATGCCTATTAATTGTTCCAAACTGAAGAATTTGGTCTCAGTCCATAATAATTCCCGTCCTATGGTACAATGCCAAGAACTAATGTCAGAACTAGTTTTTAAAAGTACTAATTCATGAGATGAAATTCAAGGGTGTTGTTTATGTTTACTACAGCTCATATATATGACTGTGCGTATTTTAAGATGGTCCTTTCCAAATATAGAGTTAAATGAAGTTAGCTTGAATTTTTAAACACAATGCCGGTGGTGGTTGAATGCTATGGTGGAAAAAAACCCTGCCGTGGGCATAGGGTGCTAATTTTGTTATCTGCTCACTTTAGGACCTTAGACAAGCTGAATAGCTTCTCTGGGCCTCAGTTCCCTCCTCTGCAATATGAGGAATTTGGATTAAATGTTCTCTAAGAATGCTTTCTTATAATTTAAAAAATAATTCTTGTTTCCTTCTAAGTACATAAAAATAATATACATATTCATGAGGAGAATTTCCAAAATAAAAATAAGAAAAAAAGAGAAAGTAAAGCTCACTTAATACTACAACCCAGACTCATATATATTTAACTATACACACAAAAAATGGGGCCATTCTATATACATACCATTTTACTACCTATTTTTTCTCACTTAACAATCATGTGAACAACTTTCTCTGTAATATGATTTTTTTTTGTGGTACTGGGGATTGAACCCAGGGGCATTCTACCTCTGAGCTACACCCCCAGCCCTATTTTTTATTCTTCATTCTGAAACATGGTCTCACTAAGTTGCAGAGGGCCTCAATCCTCCTGTTAGCCTCCCAAGTACTGGGATTACAAGTATGAGCCACCACACCCAGCTTGTAATATGATTTTTTTAAAATGGAATTCCATTGTATGAATAGGTCAATTTTTCTAATCAGTTCTGTATGAATGGATTATTTGTTGTTTTTAAATATCTTGCACTTTTGTACAACTGAGAACTCACATGTCAAAATCTCTGTAAACATTTCTAAATTCTTGTCTTAAGGTAAATTGCCAGAAGAACACTTGCTGGATTGAAAAGTACACATGGTTGTTAAGGGTCTAATATAAAGTTTAAGTTACGTGATATTTGTTGATGTCTTTGAAGACAATTATAGCTGGATTCAGAAATTGTGTACATAAACACTCCTTTATGATGAGATATGGCTGGGTGCATTTATACACATGCACATTTTTACATGAGCAATTTTGACATTATTCTGTTTTGTGATTAATTAGGAAGAATTGCACTGTGCATTTATACAGCCATTTTCCCACTTTCAAACAAACCAACAAGACAAAGCAAAACAACAACAAAAAACACTACACACTTCTCAGTTTCCAGAGATTTTCAAACTGATTCACTGAGACCTTTTCTAGCTCTACTAGTTTGATATGTGCTTTGTAGCAAGGCTTTTGGCATCAAGAAGCACAATATCAGGGACAAAAAAGAGTCACACAATGATAGTAAACACACATTGTCAGGAGCAAGTTGTGCAGCCTCAGCAATGGTGTCATGGATGCTGAAAGTCTGGATGGCTTGTAGAACAAGGGAAAGGAAATCCAATGAGGTTGCAGAAGATATGGTGTTGTCCAAATCCCTTTCATTAGTACCTGAGAGAAAAGCATCTCAAATGAACTTGGTAAATGGGGTTTCATTGACTCACATAATCTGGCCCTAGGAAGGGCAGGGAGGGAGCAAGCGCATGGCTCAAGCAGGCTCTCGCTCTTGCTCTTTCTCCTCTGTGGGTTGGCTTCATTCTTTCAGAATATTCTAAGTTAGGGGCTGGAACTAGGGCTGCTAGCTGCTCATGCTTTCATCTTTAAGGCTGAAAGACAAGAGGTAAAAAGTCTCTTTCCCAGCTCCAGTCTGAGAAATCTAAAGGACTCCTCCAGCTTGTCCTGGCCAGGATGAGGGCCCTGCCACAGGGAGCAGTTGCTGGCCAATGAGAGAAACCATGACCTGCAGCAGTGTCAGTGCCGGCCCCACCCTGGTGGTAGCCAGGAACTGGGGACATTTTTTAAGAATACTTTTATTGGTGCATTGCAATTATGCTTTTTTAAAATGTGCTTTTATTGGTGCATTATAGTCTCACATCACAATGAAGATCAAGTTGACAGTAACATACATGCACACAGCACTTGGTGTCCCCCCTGCCTCCCCTTCCCCTTCAGAGTACTGAGATTGATGTTGGTATATTCTCATATGTACACATGGTCGATGGTAGCAGTTCCATTAATGGGCTTCATTCTTCCCCTTCCCCTTCCTTTAGACCACCTCCCTAACTCCACTGAGGTTTCTCCACTATTGACTGAAGACCATTTTGTATCCCCACTACTCCCTAGCTTGTGCATATTAGAGAAAACATATGACCTATTCTGTGACTGGCTGATCGCACTAAACATAATGTTCTCCAGATCCTTCCATTTTCTTGCAAATGATATTATTTTGTTCTTCTTTATTGCTGAGTAGAATTCCATTGTGTGTATTACCCATAATTTTGTAATCCATTCATCTGTTGATGGACACCTAGGCTGTTTCCATAATTTGGCTATTGTGAATTCTGCTGCTATGAACATGGGTATGCATATATTACTGTAATTTTCTGGTTTCTTTTTTTTTTTTGCGGTACCGGAGATTGAACCCAGGGGCGTTTTACCTCCGCGCTACACCCCCAGCCCTATTTTTTTATACTTTATTTTGAAACCGGGTCTCACGAAGTGCAGAGGGCCTCACTAGGTAGAGAGAGAGAGAGAGAGAGAGAGAGCTGAGGCTGGCCGCGAACTCGGATCCTCCGGTCTCTGCCTCCCAAAGTACTGGGATTACAAGCATGCGCCACCACGCCTGGCTTAATTTTCTGGTTTCAATCCCTTTGGTATGATACCCAGTAGTGGTATAGCAGGATCATATGGTGGATCCATTCCAAGTTTTCAAAGGAATCTCCACACTGATCTCCATAGCAGCTGAACTAGTTTGCACTCCCACCAACAGTATAGAAGGGTTCCTATTTCCCCACATCCTTGCCAACATTTGTTGTTGTTTGACTTCTTAATGATTGCCATTCTGATTGGGGTTAGATGAAATCTCAGAGTAGTTTTGATTTGCATCTCCCTGATTGCTAATGATATTGAACATTTTTTCATGTATCTATTGGCCATTTGTATCTCTTCTTTTGTGAAGTGTCTATTCAATTCAGTTGCCCACTTCTTTTTTTTTTTTTTTTTTTTGTGGTACTGGGGATTGAACGCAGGGGCATTCTACCTCCGCGCTACACCCCCGGCCCTATATTTTTATGCTTTATTTTTGAAACCGGGTCTCACGAAGTTGCGGAGGGCCTCACTAGGTAGAGAGAGAGAGAGAGAGAGAGAGAGAGGGAGAGAAAGAGAGAGATAGATTGATCGATCCATCAATCGATCGCGCGCACATGCGCGCTGAGGCTGGCCGCGAACACAGATCCTCCGGTCTCCGCCTCCCAAAGTACT
>PVJS01034651.1:0-13206 GCA_004027185.1 Glis glis
CAGGAGATCCCTTAGGGCATCTCCTAGTATTGCCATGTCCTGTTATTAAAATCAATGGAAAACTGCAACAACCTAATCTGGGCAGGATGGCAAATGTCTCAGACCCTCCAGGAATGAAGGTGTGGGTCACCCCTCTGGGTAAAGAACCAAGACCTGCCGAAGTGCTGGCTGAAGGCAGAGGAAATACAGAATGGGTAGTAGAAGAAGGTAGTTATAAGTACCAACTACAGCCATGAGACCAGTTACAGAAATGAGGATTGTAATTGCTATAAATATTCTTATTATTCCATTAAGAATATGTTTGTATATATATATATATATATATATATATATATATATATATATATTTATATGTGTTAAGCAGATATCTCTATCTTATCTCCTCCCTTATTTTTCTATCATGTAATATAACACTGATGGGCTTTATATCAATACTTAAGTATTAGGAATAAGTATCACTCAGAAAGCCCTGCCTCCTATTCAGGGGAAGTGACTGGTGCGTTTCTGGTTGTACATGGGATAGCTTTATCATGTTAGGCGACATTTTGATATTGTTATTGTATTTATTTGAAGATTAATACGATTTAAAAGACAGGGTTAGGAGTCAAGTTGACAGGGGGTGGACTTGTGATAGTTAATTTAATTTGTCAACTTGACCAGATCTGTTAGGATTCCCTCTGTTTCTGTCTCTTGAAAGAGACTGTAGAGAATTGATATAATTTCTTTCTTAAAAGTTTGGTAGACTTCACCAAACTCAAACCCATCTGGGACTTTATCTTTCTGTTTGGGAAGATTATCAATTATATTCAATTAATTCAATTTCTTTAATAGATATAGAGCTATTCAGATTGTCTATTGGAAAGACATTTTTAACTTGTATATTAGATTTCCCCAACCCTTCTACTTAAAATTCTCCAAGACTTTCCCATATCACTTAAGGTCAAATCTAAAATCCAGACCTTGGTCCACCAGGTCCTATATGATCCAGACCCTGCCACTCTGTAAGCTCATTTTCTACTGCTTACTCAGTTATTTAGTAGGCACTAGCCACTCTTTAGGGACTTTATCTTCCTAGAACAGGCCAAACTTATTCCTGACCCAAAGCCTTAACCATTGCTGTGCTTTCCATCTGGAATATTCTTACCCCAGATATTTGCACATGAGCCCTTTTTATTTTTAATGAGTATTTCCTTCATCATGCTGGCTAAAGTATACCTTCCTGCTTGCTCCATCCTAGTCAGTCTCAGTATCATGAAACAATTCCCTCTCATAGATCATATTACTCTCTGAATTTATTGTATTTATTTATTGATTAATTGATTTGATTTGATTTTTGTGGTACTAGGGGTTGAACCTAGGAATGTTATATCTCTGAACTACACCCCAAGCCCTATTTTATTTTTATTTTGAAATGGAGTCTCACCAAGTTGCTGATGGCCTCACTAAGTTCCTGAAGCTGGCCTCAAACCTGTGATCCTCCTGTCTCAGCCTTCCAAGTACTGGGATTAGAGGCATGTTCCATCACTCCTGGCTCATGTTTATTTATTTACTAGTGTACTTTTATATTATCTATCTCTTCTCACCAGAGTATAGGCTATTGAGGGCAGGGGTTTTGCCAAACTTGTTCATTGCTATATGCACAGTAAAAGTGAAAGTGCTTAGAGGATAGTCATGAAGATGTGTTGAGTAGGAAGAAATGCTTGAATATACCTTGTACCAAGCTTTTTCTGTTATTTATTTTAGACTTTTAAAACTCATTCCAGCTACCATCTGAGCTGGACACATGATAATCATACTTTTCAAACTATTAAGGACAAAAGGGATAATTGTGGAACAACGTTGTGGCCTCTAAGCTTTTCTTTCTTCACCATGCAGGAGCTCTGGAATTCTGTGAGAGCATAACCTCTGCTGCCTTTCCACCATTGTACCCCTTGTGCCTAGCATGACACCTGGCACATACATGCTAAGAGGATAAGGAGGAGGTTCAAAGACAAATGGGGTTCTTAGAGGTCCCTATGTATTATCCAGGAGTGGAATTTTAGGGGAAGGAATAAAGGAATTATAAGTAGAAATGAGTGAGAGACAATCTACCCTTTATCTTTCCTGCCTTAGTACTTTCTTTTCTCTCCCATTTTACAATGAAGTTGTGGTAGGATGATGCTAGAGCAGGGAGGTGCTCTCAGTTTAGAAGTCCAAGCAAAGCCAGAGTGGAGCCCAGGAATAGGAAACCTGGAGCAAATTTCTTCATTCTGCCTCTGATTTAGGACAAGTGCTAATGAAGCAAGAGGAGTCCTTGAGAATCTACATGGTAGGAAGCCAGAGAAAGATGTGGGAATGAAACTCTCATCTGGTGTGCACTCACATGGAGTGTCTTTGGATATATAGTTCCTAACACCTGGTAGGGGAGTTGAAAATTTTATAGGAATTTAGGGTTTGGCAATATTAGCCATAGCTCTTTGCCTCTCTTTCTATTGACATCAGTGATGCTTGAGAGCCATCAGTGTGAAGTAACTGAAGTATGTCTTCTCATGGATAAGGAACCTATCTGTTGGCTTAATAAATAGCATAGGAAAGGAAATAAAACCTGAAAAAATATGGGAAATTGAGTGAGTTAGCAGCCTATTTATTAGTACATGGGACTGAACCCAGGGTCATTTCACATCTGAGCTACACCCCCAGCCCTTTAAAAAAATTTTTTAATTTAAAATAGGGTCTTGATAAGTTGCTGAGACTGGCCTCAAACTTGCGATCCTCCTGTCTCAGTACTGGGATTACAGGTGTGTGTCACCATGCCCAGAGCTAGCAGCCTTTACATTTAGGAGAACATATTTCAAGGAGAGAATATTAAATAAGCATTCAAGATCTATTATTTTTACTTTAAAGAAAATCAGATAAAAATTTATGAGTAGATGAATTTAATAAATTTTATTTATTTCTCAAATATTTTCTACTGTTAAAAAAGTATGTTTGTATGAGCAAGAGGAGCTCTAAATGAGTTTTGACTGGAATGATTAAATAGTCAAAGTCTGGGTAAATAATATTAAAGGGATTGGTGTGAATTTACCTGCGAACACAACATTAATCTTATTGTATTTGTATACTAGGAGTAAGATCAAATAGATCCAAATTAATGATATTTTTCATTTAATGTAATGAATATAACAGAGTGAACAATTGGAATAAACTGCTAACAAATAAAAGAGTGGATTAATTTAGAAGGTGTAGAAGATTAAATACTTATATGAAAACCAAAGATAACTGAGCAACATCAGTCATTTAAAACAATATAGTGTTAGCAGAATATGCTGATTTTTCTGGATACTAAAATGAATTATTCCCAATATTGTAATGACTTTCCAACCATCCCATACTACAATTATGTATTCAAATTGAAATATATTGCAGCCCTTGACTTTTTCCAGTTTTAGGTTGCTTGCTTTTAATGAGTGAATCTCTGAAATATCCATGATGACCCAATTAAGTAGTGTACTAAGAAGTAGGATGAAAGAAGATTTTCTATTCTGGATATGCAGGTAAAAATTGGACCATTCTCATCTGCTACAGGAAAAATGACCTCTTGGAGGTATATTTTGACTAGTTGATGATCTGTATTCCACAACTTTGTTGATAATGTATTATTTTGAGTACTTTTTCTGTAACATTGGTTATTAACTGAACATGACATTAGTAGCAACACCTAGAATTACATCCCAATATATGACCCCATTAACTCTTCTAAATGTAGGCCAGAGAAACCAATCTTGCTATGTATGTATATTAAACTACCAATGCCAATCTCAAAGACATGTATGGGGAAGGGGAGCGAGGGAGGTGGTACGTGGAGGCAAATGCTCCATGAGATGTATATTCCTATCACTCTATAGCTCATTATGATGTATAATTACAATGCACCAATAAAGGGAAAAAAAGAAGCAAGAAGTTAGAGAACTCCTCTCATACTTCTTTATTTCCAAGTATATCACAAAACGATAGCAGCCAAAATAGTATGGAACTGTCATAAGAAGAGACATAGAAAAATGGAATAAAATTAAGAGTTTATAAGTGAATCCATATGTCTATGACTAATTGATTTTTTTTACAAGGGTCTATTCAATGGGTAAAGATAGTCTCTTCAATAGATGGTTCTGGGGTATGGACTTGTCTTTACTGGTGGTGAAATATTTTTGAACTTGATAGATATGTTGGTTGTACAACATTGCAAATGTACTAAATGTCACTGGATTTTATGCTTTAAAATGGTTAATGATATGTTATGTGGATTTCACCTAAAAAAGACATATACATATGCATATACACATATACAATAAAAATGAAAACAGGTGGAGGGTAGAATTTGGCTCATAGGTTATAGTTTGCTTACTTTTCCTCCAGATAGAATAGAATGGTATAAAGGACATATACTACGTCATCCTTGTTCTCTGGGACCTTTTAGCCTTACAGGGATGTCTAGTATTACTCATGAAAGTAGAGGGGTAACTATAGAGTAGCATACAAATGAACAAAAGTTAAAATGACACAAATGGGGCAGAGAAATGTTGAAGGGGTAGTTCATGAAAAACATCATCACTTCTGGCTGGCTCCAGAAGTCTGAGAGAGATGGATTAATTAACTAATTTATTCATTCAATCATTTATTTGCTTATTGGATTATGCTTTGGGCTCTAATCTCAAGGAACAAGAGACAGATGCAAAGGGTAAAAAAAGAGATATTTTATGGTTGTACAAAAAACACGGATTTAAGAATGAAAGTGCATATGAGAATGGGGATAAAGGAGATGAAGTGGGAATAGAGGGAATGAGAGATGATAGCCCAGGATATGTTCATTTATTTCGAAGGTCAATGGAGAATTGCTGACACAGATTAAAAATTAGAGGACAATTTGTTTATTTGATTTTGAATTGCATATATTTCTATTTGATTCTGACCACCTCATTTTACTTATTTCATATTTATTATTTATAATTTCTCCTATTTAGGGGAAAAAGAGATGTTAGTGCTTCTCATACTTTCTTCCTATGCTCATTACTTTGAGCCTGTCTCTGAATCCAAACATTTGTCTAGCCTACTGGCTTACTATGTCTTGCAAAAGGAATTAGATTAATTTTAATGATTATTTAGGATGGTTCAAATGAACATGTTATTTTAAATTTGGCTAAATAACCTTTTTCTAATTTATATATTGTCAACAAAACGGGAACATCATATTTACAATTCTAGATATTCCCAGGAGTCACAAATATAAAGAGCACTCAATCTACTTTTGCTTTCTTCCTGGCTACAAATTGTGTCCTTTATACTGTTCTGAGCCTTGTCTCTACCTAATAAGGTACTTTACCCACAGTCCAAGATCTGAGCTAATGATCTCTGAGATGTTACCAAAACCTTTTTGGAATTCCAAGTACATAATGTCAGTCTTTCCATGGTTACTATGGAAACTATATCCTAGAAAAATCCAGTCACTTATTTCAGTATGACCTATCCCTTATAAAACTAAATTGGCCATTTCTAATAAACTTAAGCTTTTAAAATTGTTCCCTTACTAAATTGTTAGTAATTGTATTCATTAATATTCTTACCATGACCAATAGTACAATTAATATGAAACCAAGTCAGAATATCAAGACAGCTCTGATATAGTGGGAAAACTTTTGGACTTGAAATTGGGACACCTGGTATTACAATAGACTCTACTCTTTGACCTTGCTTAAGTCACATTGCTTTTCTGAGTTTTTCCCAGTGAAATAAAGGGTAATAACACCTACTTCAAGAAGACCCTTGTTAAGATCTGACAACATAAGAAACAGCCCAGACTATGAAACAACATATTCATTATTGTAATTATGTCTCCCACTAATCTTCTGCCATCATTATTGATTCATGATAAGGTTGGTTACAGTTAGGTAAATAAAATCAATAGATAATTTCTTAAAATTCAACTTAACTATAACTTCTGAATACTTCCTCGCACAAAACATATATCAAAACTAGTAAATATCTAAATCACAAAGCTAAATTTTAATTTACCTTCTCTCTTAGCAAGTTTCCTTCTTGGAACTGATATTAACCTGTAGGTATGTACAGAAGGGAGCAAAGGATACAGAAATATTTCAAGAAACTGGATTCTCAGTCTCAAATATTTGTAAATTAAATGGGTTTGAATTTACTATTTTCATTTATTCACTGCTAATCCAGAAAAATCAAATGAGAATTCAGAGTAATTTATTGCAGTATAATGACCGCACATGCCTGCTAGGAAGGGGAAAGATCATACTGCAGAGAAAGTAATTCAGCTCACTGGGCCCCCCCCATCGAACTTCCTCTCCAAAAACTTACCTCTCAAAACTGCTATCAGATTGTTGATGTAATATTTTAAGACCCTGGTTAACTTGTGTTCTCCTGAATTAACTACATCTATTCAATTAGATATTTATAGCAAATCTTAACTAGTTTGGCATAAAATGAGCTTTATTTTTCATTGCCACCAGTCAATATCTGAGTCTGATGAAAGTTTCTATGAATTCAGTTGACAAAGCAGCTCCATTCTGGTATGGAGATGTAGGGCCATCCATCGTGAGGTATCATAGTACTTCCCTGGCCTGAGTGTGGTTACACATTAGGCCCTAGCAGTTTGTAGTTGGTGAAACAGAATGGATGTTCGCTCACTTTGACCCTGCTTCTTTATGATAGTTATCTTTTCCATGATAGGCTCTAAAGTAGAAGAAAAATATCAACTCCTTACACCCCTCATTGGGTGAAATGCCAGCCCCAAGGACCCTATCCCAAGCAACTCTTCAGGCTATTTAGGAGACTCACAGACTCTCATGTGGAGGCTCCATGATGTTACAGACTATACAGACTATACAGAACTGCAGCCCCCAGTCCTCTATGATCCCAACTCTGGTGCCTGCAGGGAGAGAAGAGGGATGTGATTATAACTATTTAACAACTAGTTCTCCAGAAGAAGAAAAAAGCCATGATTTATAATGAATGCTGGTGTCCATGGTGTAAATACTCCTACTATCCACCAGAGGTAACTGAAAGTGGAGTTCAGAAAGGCATGCACACTCTGGTAAATCTAGGAAAAAATAATGCACTAATACTTTTATAATAGCCACTCATAGTTAAGTGCAGTTCTCATTTGAGGAGATTGTAAGAGATGTATCAAACAAAAGAGGTATACACAGGATTGTGCCACTTATCTGTTGAAAATTCCTCAATGGCTCCCCTTTTCTGCCATTTCATATGGCAAAACTTTTCCTAAATTTCACAGAAGATAAAAACCTCTCCTATCACTTCTACCTCCCTTTTATCTTCATTTCCTATTACACTTCCACCTTCGACCTATACTAAGTGTTCCAATGTGTTTACAATATCCTAAATGCTTCAGAATTTTCACAACTCTCTGATTTTTCATGAATAGCTTCATATATATATTATTTCCTCTTTGCCTGAAGATGGACTAACCTGAAAAACTACAGCTGTTTAGTAGAACATTGTTCCTAATTATTCACCCATACATTCACTTCTTTTATGTCACAGAACTGACTTTCCTGCTGTCAGGGAATTTTTGTTTCTATTAGAACTAAACAAATACAAAAACCCCCAGATTTTTACCTGTGCACATCAAAATGCGATACAGGTAACATGTCCATATGAAATAATTGATTTTCTTTTTCTTTGAGAATATTCTCTCTATTCTGCGAACATGTCTCCAATATTTTTTATTGCTAAGTGTATTTTCTGGCTTCTATTTCTAGAAAGTATGTAGTAGGCTATAACAGGTTCAACATTCACAAAAGGCCAGATATATTTTTTAAAAGTCTCAGAGACCCATAGAAGTAATAAGCTAAATGGACTAAAATTCAAAAGTAGAAAACATTTTCTAGATAGTCTGGAAAGGTTTGCTGATGGTGGGACATGCTGATGATTGGTCTTTGCCTAGGGAATGAATCTCTTCCGGGGAAAAAGAGAAACTTTCAGATTTTAGTGCTCTTCCAAGACTGGGGTAACAAATGAAACCCCCCTCCCACCTGCCACTTTTGTTATGATGAGAGAGACAGAGATATGAAGGAATTGGCTCTCATTATTATAGGGACTGGAAAGTCTGAACTATAATGGGCAGGCCAGAAGGCTGGAAACTCAGGCAGAAGTAGATACTACACTCAAGACTATATGTTCTAAGACAGATATTTTTCTTGTCTGGAAAACCCGATATTTCGTGCTTAAGGGCTTTTGACTTATTAAGTGAGGCCCACCTACATTATTGAGGTCATTCTCTTTTGTATAAAGTCATCTGATTGTAGATGTTAACCACATCTACAAAATACCTTCATCATGACACCTAGATTAATATTTGATTAAATAACTGGGTACTATAGGCTAGTTAAATTGACATAAAAATAACCATGATGGCTGGGGACTTAAAAAGCTTTCAAATGTAGGGTGAAATTGTGTTCCATTGCACAATATTTAAAAACAAAAGACCTGTCAGAAAAAGGACCATATGTCTGTCCCTCTCAGTACATTTGTTTAGAAGATGCTCAGGCAGGAGGCTGGAGAGTTGGGCTAGAAACCTCTGAAAGGCAAAACTCTATATTCCACAGTCTTTCAGGGATGAAGTGATAGACACCTGTCAGAATTTAAATCAGGAACCTGCAGGGCTATGCAGGGAACCAGAGGTGATCAGAATCTAAAACTGCAACCCAGCACCATCCCAGCTCAATTCTCAGTTGGACTGAATTGACCAGCCCCTTATCCTTCTTACCCAGTGAAGGAAAGAGGGAACTTTCTTTGGTAGAAGATAATAGCATCTGGATTCTCTACAGTGTTTTCATACGCAGTCTGGCATATCTTTGTGAACCAATAGGAAAACATGGCTGGCAATCAGGAAAAAAAACAAAACAATAGAAAAATCTATAGATATTCCAGCTATTGGAATTAGCAGATAAGGAATAAAGATTTATGTTTTAAAGAAAACAGAAAACAAGCAAATTAAATAAAAAGACAGAAAATCTCAACAGAAAATTCAAATTTATAAAATAAAATCAGTTTAATCTTTACAAATAATTCTTAATAATGAAGGGTTCAATCCATTTTGAAGATATCATATCCCTGATGGCACCCAATAAGTTTTCAAAATGTTTTAAGAAAAAATTGGCAAAACTAATATGAAAAATAGATAAATAAAAATCACAGTAGATTTTAGCATAGTGAAACCAATAGCTGATAGAACAAGCAACCAAAACACTCAGAATGATATAAAAAAATCCAGACAACATAATTAACAAACTTGGATTAGATGATAAATTTGGAACATTGAAACAGAAGTAATATTCTGTTCAGGCTCACATATGATATTTATTAAAATTGACCATATGCTGGTCATTAGGCAAGTCTCAAAAAATTTCACAGATTGCTATATAGAATTATGCTCTCTGACCACAGTGGAACCAAGAATAAAATCAATGACAAAAATATGATTAAAAAATTATAGCCACTTGAAAACTAAATAATAAATTTATAAATATTCCATTTATTAAGCAAGAAATTAAATTTAAAATTAAATATTTTTATGTGCACAATGATAGATATGATATATTTAAACTTGCAGCATGCAGCTAAGTTACAGTGTAATCTGTAACTTTAGAGAGACATAAATAAAGAAATCAATGACAAACTTCTATCTCAAGAAATGAGCTAAAGAACGTCTCAAAACTTGATAGTAAGTGGAAATACATAATAAAGATAAGAACAGAAATCAATGAAAATTTGAAAATGCACATTCAAAAGAGAAAATTATCAAAACAAAACATAGTTAAGTGGACATCCAGTTTTCCCAGCACCATTTATTGAAGAGGCTGTCCTTTTTGAAATCAATGTTTTTGGCACCTTTGTCAAGAATCAGTTGGCTGTAGATGCTCATAATGAATCAAAGACCTAAACGTAAGACCTGGGACTCTGAAACTACTAGAAGAAAACATAGATAAAAATCGCAAAACATTGCTTCAGGCAATAATATTTTTTTTTGGACTTGACCCCAAAAGCACAGAAAACAAAAGCAAAAATTGACAGATGGGATAACATCAAGCTAAAAAGCTTCTGCACAGCAAAGGAAACAAAACAATCAACAGAGCAAAGAGAACACCTACAGAACGGGGGAAAGTATTTGTCAATTATTCACCTCACAAAGGGTTAATATCCAGAATATAAAAGGAACTCAAGAAACTTAACAACAAAAAACAAGTAATCCATTAAAAAATGGACAAAACTGATCAGGATATAAAAAATAAATGATCATTCTCCAGATTGAAAAGGGATGTATTGCTATAGATCCTATAGACATTAAATTATAGGAAGAAGGTGCTATGCTTGGATTTAGAATATTCCCCCAAAGGCTCATGTGTTGAAAGCATAGTTCTCAACGCAGCAGAGTTGGGGGCATGGCTGGAGGAAGTGATCCCTGGGGGTGTGGCCTTGAGGGTGATATATGGCCCCCTCCTCTCACTCTCTCTGCTTCCAGCTGCCATGATATGAAGTTAGAATTCTTCTGCCACCCACCCTGCCATGGAGGTGCCAGCCAACCATGGACTAAAACTTAGGAAACTTCTGAAACTAAGCTCCAATAAACTTTTCTTCCTCTAGGTTGTGCTTGTCAGGTATTTTGATCACAGCAACAGAAAAGCTGGCTAAAACAGAGGGTATTATGAAAAGCTTTATGCCAATACATTCTATGGTGGATGTGGTGGTGCATGCCTATAATTCCAATTCTTGGGAGGCTGAGACAGGAGGATCATAGGTTTGAGACCAGCCTTGACAAATTAGTAAGATCTTGTTTCAAAATAAAAAGGGCCGGGGGGGGTAGCTCAGTGATAAAACACCCCTGGATTCAATCCTCATACTAAAATAAAAAAAACAACATCTGTTCATGATGAAACTTTATAGCAATCTAGAAAGATGGGAAATCCCTTAATTTGACTAAGAATATCTATTAAAAACTTCCATGATATATCAGAGTCAATGGTTAAATGATGAAAACTTTTTCCTTGAGATCAGGAGTATAGTATGATTCTGATTAAATAAGATATAAGACAAAGTTAACCTATATATGTTAGAATCCAGAATAGTGGGAACTGTCTGGATGAAGGGAGAGTAGGAGGGTTTCTGGGGTACTGGGATGTTCTGGCTCTTCATCTGGCATGGCTATATGGTTATATTCACCTTTTGATAATTTACTGATCTGTTCACTTATGATACATGTAATTCTCTTAATGTTTATAATATATCAATAAGAAGTTAAACCACCATAAAGCAAATTTAAAAATTGGACTTATATTTCAAATAACTGGCACCCTCTTGTGAGATAATAGGTTGGATTCTTCAATGGTCAGGCAGTTGTTTCCCAGCATGTTGACCTAGTCTTAGTAAAAGCTGAATGAGCGCATTTGGGGCCCTATTTAGAGAATTTGAGCTTCCCAGACAATGCTCAGACACCAGACAAGTCTATCATCAGTTTCCCCATAGCTAAGTGAGCTTTCCCAGCATCTTTTCCAGGCCTCAGATAATGTAACTCTATTTCAAGAAACTTTCCTAGTGTGTACAGCTGCCCAGCGACTCTCAAGAGAGGCCTGCTGAGCCATCATAGATCTATTTTTCACTGTGATGCTCTTGATGGGGGAGATGCGAGATGAAAAGACCAAGTCTCTCAGGACTTAAATGATACTTTGGGAAGTAGCAGGAGTGGAAGTGAGCAGTAGCCTGCTGGATCCTCTGGTCAAGAAGCATAATCCCAGGAACCTCCACACCAAGAGCCTGAGCCATACACCAGGGTGACAATTCTTGAAGCTGTTATGCAAAGAATATCCTCCAAATAAGTCGTACATCTTCTCTCTAGACCTAGATAAAAAGGTCCTATTCCAAATTTCATTGTATTTTAGTATATGTTCAGGAGCTCCTATGGCTTTGCAATGCCTACTGAATCAAGTGGCGTGGTGGCATCTTTGCAAATAGGTAATATTGACTCCTTATTTTCTTAGGATAGAAATCCACTCAGTTTTAGTGAAAGAAATTGCCTGGCTTTTCACTCTCTTGCTATCAGGCAACATGATTTTGATAAACTACCTTCTCATTCTTCCAAGAAGTTCTTTTGGCATTACTGCAGTTTTCAGTCTTCTCTTTTTTTCTCTGAACCCTGATAGCATGTAGAAGTAATGCTCAGCTTATAAACTGCCTGTTTTCACACATACACACACACGCACATAATGTGAGTTTATAGTTTGGAATCCTGAATTTTGAAAAATTTGAATTTTCTTGTGTGGTACTTAGTTTCTCAGGATGGTCCACAAAGCTTGTTTAATGTAAGTGGGTCCAAAAGTTTTGCATGTGTGATATGATGAAACCTTGTCTTTGTATAGCAGCGGATGTAAGCCTTCAGAGTTCTCTCCTGACTTCACAGAACTCTGACTTTGGAAATAGAAGTGGTCTCTCTGATCTGCTGTAAATGCCTTACTGTGTTGATCGGTCTTCTGCCTAGTTCTCTAATATCCTTGCTCATTCCACTCCTTCTCTTTTTTATTCTTCTTCTGCTACAGTGGCCTTTTTCTTCTCAACTGTGTCACAGTAGTTCCTGTCTCAACTCCTTGTTCTTGGTCTTCCCTGCACCTGGAAGGCTCTCTTCTGGGATCTTTACCTGACCACTTTCTTCTCATCACCAAGGTGTCAGATTAAGTATCTTTTCTTTTCCCTAGGAAGACCTCTGAGACCATCTGTGATAGTTGGTCTGGTTTGTCAACTTGACCCACCTAACATCATGTGACTTTGGTTGTGTAACAGCAGATTGAACTGGAAGTCCTGCCCTAAATGTGGGTAGCAGGGTTCTGATAGGTGCAGGACTTAGATAAAAGAAGGAGAAAGCCACGTAGAGGGAGCCGCGACTCTTCCTGAAGAAAACGCATCTGCTCTCGTCTGAGATCATCAGTCTCCAACTTTGCCATTTCCTTGAAGAGCCTCTTGATCTTCTGCTCTTGTCTGAGATCATCGGCCTCCAACTCTTCGAACTGAAACTTCACCATCGTTTCTCCAAAGAGCTTCCTTATCTTCACATCTTGGACTGGACTGAATTGGTGGTTGCTTCAATCCTAAGGCTCCAGCTCTTAGACCGCCTGACCAGCTACTGATTCCTCTGATTCT
>PVJS01034652.1:0-21452 GCA_004027185.1 Glis glis
GAGATGGATCAAAGACCTGGAAGTTAGACCAGAGACTGTGAAATTATTAGAAGAAGCCATAGGTCCAACACTCCATCATATAGGCACAGGTAGAAGCTTCCTCAACAAGACCTCCAAAGCACAGGAAATTAAAACAAGAATTAATAAGTGGGATAGCATTAAACTACAAAGCTTCTGCTCATCAAAGGAAACCATGCAGCCTAACTTAAAGCCAAGTTTTCGTTCACTAACATGAAACTGGCATATTACAGAAGTAAACTTTTTTAAACAAAACTGAAACTATTCTTTTAATAACTGCAGCTGCATTTCTCAGTTATAAAAACATTTAAAAATAGCTCTGGGGTTCAAAATGCTATATTGTCACAAATTTGAAGACATTGAAATAACTCTGGCTGTGTCTGTTAGTGGATGTCCTATTCATTAATGAAAGTTTTCTTTAGGGAAGACTTAAAGATAGATTATAAATATTATTGGATATGAATCTTGTTAGTATCAAAGAAAGCATTAATTTTTTTAACATGCATCAAGTGCCTGGTGTATGCCAGAGGATGGATGGATGGATATGCTTACCTCATGGTGGCTTTTGTAACCATCCCCCAAACCCATTACAGTATGACTGCATCAGTGGACTAATCCATTAATGAGGTTGGAACCCTCATGATCCAATCACCTGCCTAAGTCCCACCTCTGAACACTGCTGCCTTGAGGACTACCATAACACCTCACAAAAATGAGATAATGTAAAATTTCTGGCATATTACCTAGCATGTAAAAAATGGTAGGAAGAAGAAATACATATGGCACATTTTCTGCCCTTGAAGATCTACAAATCTAGACAGACTCATTAAATAGTGCCCATGAGAGGCAGGCATTATCCATCTAGCATTGCTTAAAATGTATTGGCTATCCTATAAGGTGTTTCTTAAAAATAAAATGAAAGAAAAGCATTTTGTGGTCAAATAAATTTGAGAAATAGTGAATACTTTGAGAACCACAGTGTATGTTCTTCTGTTCAAGAGACTGAGATGCTCTTGTTATTGCCTTCTGTGGTAAGTCAGAGCAGTGGCTACTTATGGACTCTACCTGCTCTCATCCTCAGTTATCTGTCCTCTTATAATATTTAAAGGTACTCCTATACAATTGGTCAGACCTTTAATATTTATTCCCAGAGTATTTGCCAGACTTGCCTGTTTACTTCCTCTTTCAATATTAAAATCTTTATTTCAAAGGATCCCAGGGGCGTGGGGTGTAATTCAGTGATGGAATGAGTGCTCAGCATTTATAAGGTCCCGTGTTTAATCCCCAGCATACACACAAAAAGTATTTTGGGATTACAAGTTGTGTCCACTTAGAAGTTTATCTATGGAATCTAATTAATGTGCCACTGTTTAAAAATAGAAATTCCATTGCTTTCTTTATGTAACAAAATCAGATCAGTTATAAATATTTCCATTAAAAAAATAAGCTGTAAAGCCACAATGATTTGTCTCATATTATGTGTTTGTTTCCTGTCTAGTATTTTGAGTTTGAGGTTCTAGAATACACTGAATTACAGTTTTAACCCTTGGGTTTTATTTAGGTTTTTAATTTCAAGTTTGTTCTGGGCTTTAGCAACTTTCCTCTTCTATTAGTTGTTATGGCTTATGCAAATGTCTCTTCTTTTGTAGCTGGGCTTTCTACCTCTTTGTAGTCAGGTCATTATCTCAGTAATTTCCCCTTCCCATACTTTTTTGGGAGAGAGGTACTGCCCACCACTCATACTGATGGGTCCAAATTGATCAGTGTTCTTTAGATTCAGCAAGAGGTACTATTTTGTAGTCACATTCTTGCTAAAGAACCTTCATAGAAGGTTCTTTTTATTTAATCATTTTCAATGTTCAGAAACTTTATTTTCTATTAAGCATTCTTTTCCTCAGCAAAGTTTTCTGAAACATTTATTTTAAGGAAACCTCATAATTTATTTACCTTTTCATGGTGCTGATACTTAGGTATTTTAATTACATTTATTTGATTTCCTCTGGAAACTGAGTTCTTTAAGAGCTGAATGACATCTTTTCTCTGTCTGCTTGAGGCACAGTACTGAGCATACAGCAGTCACTCTGATGAGTGTGTATTGCATTATTCTCTTATCAGTCACTTTTCAGAAGTGCAATACACGTGCCATAAGATCAGATGCCTACTAGTTCTTGCAAAAAAAATCAGTTGGATGAATAATCTTTTAATTTTTGAGTGATTATAGAAACTTTTAGCAAAATAACTAGGATGTAAGTAAATGGGGGAAGTACCATTCAAAATCATATTGATTCCTAATAAGTGTTTTCAAACATAAAATTAAAGCTTATGAGTCCAAGGATCACACATATACAACTTGTAGTTGGTATTTCAGTCACTGAACCCTCTTTTCTACTTCCTGGTTTGTATTTTACTTCCATTTTCATGCTCCATGGTCTTTTAATTTTTGCCATATTTCATAGTAAACATGCCTAAATGTTTCCCAAACCCAGTTTCCAACAGATTAAATATCCTAGCAGAATAGTTTTAGTTATTACCTTGTTTCTTGTACTAATTTTATATTTTAAACATTGATAACATAATATAAGATATTGCTATTAAAATCAATTAGAAGTTAGAAACAGGTAGGTGTTTTTAAAAATCAATTTGAAAGGACACTGATTAGGGCCTGCTCTCTTTTATCCTCCATAAGTGAGTAAAGGGAAAAAACACCATTATTTACATGCTCTACAACCCAGAGTGTTTTATTTTGGGGGGGGAGACTTTTTAAAGGAGAGGCAAGTTTCTATCAGGCCCTTATTTCATCCCCAACTTTCAGGAAGAACAAGAGACACATAGAAGCTATTCAACTAGTCCTACATGTGCTCTAGAAACATGTGCTCTAGAAACCCATCTCCTTTTGTCTCTGTCTGTTTCTCTCTCTCTCACACACACACATACACACACACACACACACACACACACACACACACACTGGGGGGATGTCTTTTTTACCTTTGATAATATGGATAAGAAAGAAGTTTCAAACTCAACTCTGGCCTAAGTGGAAAGCCAGAGAAAAGTTATAATTGATGAAAGTTAAGAAATTGTGAGAGGCCGGGCGTGGTGGCGCACGCTTGTAATCCCAGTACTTTGGGAGGCGGAGACCGGAGGATCCAGGTTCAAGGCCAGTCTCAGCGCACGCGCACGCGCACGCGCGCGCTCGCTCTCTCTCTCTCTCTACCTAGTGAGGCCTTCCGCAACTTTGTGAGACCCAGTTTCAAAATAAAGTATAAAAAAATAGGGCCGGGGGTGTAGCACGGAGGTAGAATGCCCCTGGGTTCAATCCCCGGTACCGCAAAAAAAAAAAAGAAAAGAAATTGTGAGAAAACAACCACACACACAAAATTTTATCAAAATAATTTTGCAAGTTTTCCTTCTCCAAAATTTACCTTTTAAAGTTACAATTGTTATTAAAATGATTTAAATTAATTTTTTTGCATTTTCACAAGAAAACCCTTGCTAACTACACCATTATAAACTCTGACTGTTAATACTACAAAGTTGTATCCAAGGTACCATAAGTATTGACAATTTAATTCTCGGAAAAGGATCTAAGTAAAAACATGCTCTTGAGGGGGAAACATGCAAATTAATCTTATAGAAGTAAATTAGTGTATTCTGTTTCTCTCTTCTTTGTATGCTCCTGGTTTTCTTTTTTTAATGACTATCTGAAAGCATTTTGAGTATATTTACTAAACACCAATATTTGTAGTCTCCTTTCATAATAATATAGGAAAAAACAAAACTGGGTTGGAATGGCTAAGGAGAAATTCATGAATAAAAGCAGATAATATAGAAATGCTAATTAAATGTTTGTGGCCACATGCAATTTTTATAACCAATTATAAAATAACATTTATTTGTCAGTTAATTGAGAAATAGGTAAACCTAAGAAGAAAATAAAAATCAGCCATAATCATCCCATGTAGTGAAAAATGCTATTGAAATTGCAATAATTTTTAATCATTTATTTTGCTATGTCATAATTTTATTTTCACCTAACATTACATTACATGTCACTAAATATTCCTTGAATATTTTATTTATTCATAGTTCATAGAATCCCATCAGTTGAATGAACCAGTATTTATCTAACTCCCTATTGTGGCACATATAGTTTGTTTTCAACTTGTTCCTATTAATAATATTATGTTGAGCACATCCTTAAGACATATTGACAATTTGAAATTTTTAAGAAAATCATTAGAAATGGGATTAGTCAACATTTGAAGGCTTTCAATATATATTCCAAATATTTCTCCAGATTTTTGATGGATATATCCAAATATTTCTCCAGAAAAGTATACCAGAAGAACAGGACAATGTATTTCATCATAAAACCCTAATACAGAGAATTATCTTTGAAAATTTTTTTGTCTGCATTTATTTATGAGATTAAGCAATTCATACATTTCTCGAAGAGATGACTTATATAATTGTATGTAATGCACTTACTCTTTCCATCACAGGTCTAAACGAACAAAGATATTGCTGAAACTAAATAGGCAGAAAGAAGAAGAAGATCTCAGATTACGATTGCAACTTCAAAGACAGAGAGCCATGAGACTTTCTCGAGAATTACGGCTGAGTATGCTTGAAATAGTTCATCCAGGTGAGTGGCATTATCAACTTCATAAGTGTAAGAATGCTTTAAGCATCTTTTAATAAATAAACCAAGTTTCCCAGCTACCTCATGATTTGTTTTTTATATTTGGACCTTTGCCTTATTTCTCTCTTTTTCAGATAAATCATACTAAGTTTCTTGAGTCAAAAATTAAGTACCTTTCTGAGTCAGACCTATTATTTGATGATAAACAGTTTCCTCACCAGTTTTCCCTTATCTTTCAGATAAATTAGTGAAGCATAAAAATTTATACTGAAAGATAGCTGTCAGATGTTAAGACTAACAGTTGAAATAGTGCTACATAAGTATATAAAATTACCAGTTTCAATCTCAAAGACATATACAGACAAGAAGAGAGAAGGTTGGAACCCAGAGGGAAATGCTGTGAGAGATGTATGCGTGTATGTTCCTATCATGCTATACCTCAGTATGATGTGTAATTACAATGCACCAAATAGAGATAGATATAGATAGATAGATAGATAGATAGATAGATAGATGGATGGATGATAGCTGTCATGTACATAAACTCCTTGAATTTAAGTAAGGAATTAGAATATTGCTACATTCTGCCATCAGAACTTTACTCATTCCACAAATCTTGTGGCATCTTCTTGCCATCTGTGACAGACTAAGCTGAAATTAACAATGAAGTGTGACATGGAAGGATTGAGTAGGTACAAGACTTTTTTCTCAGCCGGGCGTGGTGGCACATGCCTGTTTTCCTGGTGCTTGGGAATCTGAAACAGGAGGATCACAGGTTCAAAGTCAGCCTCAGCAATTTAGCGTGACCCTCAGCCACTTAGCAAGACCCTGTTTCAAAATAAAAAAAAAAATAAAAAGGACTGGGGTCGTAGCTCACAGGTAGAATGCTCCTGAGTTCAATCCCCACTACAAAAAAAAATTTTTTTTCCTCATTTTACTTTTCTTCGTATTTATTGCCAGAATCCTTCACTAGACCCTTATTTCTCTTCCTTTTCCTTAAAAATAGTTTCCAGTTTCCATCCTTACTCAGGTATCCGCATGTTGTTCTGCCTGGTATATCTCATCCATAACTATATCTTTAACTGTCAGCTGAGTGCTTAGCACTCTCATATCTGGTCTCCATCCTCACCCTCCCCTAAGCTCTAGAGCAACACTGCCCACTAGAACTTTTCACACAAAGTGTTATATCTGCACCATCCAAAACAGTAGCCAGTGGCTAGAGATGGCTATTGAGTATCTGAAATGTGACTAATGCATTTGAGGACCTGAATTTATAATTTTATTTAAACCAAGGTAAGTACTTGTACCTAATGTCTACTATTGAGACAGCAGAGCTATATAGCCAGATGCCTGTTGGATGGTTTTCTTGGGTATCCACAGGCATCCTCAAAACTAAAGTCATTATCTTACCTCTCAGATTTCCTCATCCTTGATTCTCAGTTTCAGGTAATGGCATCAACAATCTACTGAAACATCCTAGAGTTCTTTCCCTTTCTCACTTCCATATCTCATCAGTCATTAAATCCTATTAATTTTTATACTTGCTTTCAAATATACCCTTTTTATTATCACTGGCTCTAATGTCTGTGGTTTTATTCTATCACTTATCTACTATGAACTCTGGGCTATATGCTGACCATCTCATAGAAAGTAAAAAGAAAGTCATTTGTTAACTGACTGGAGAGAAATCTAGAAGCAAACAGACGGCCGGGCGTGGTGGCGCACGCTGGTAATCCCAGTACTTTGGGAGGCAGAGACCAGAGGATCCGGGTTCGCGGCCACCCTCAGCGCGCGCTCTCTCTCTCTCTCTCTCTCCCCCTAGTGAGGCCCTCCACAACTTCATGAGACCCAGTTTCAAAATAAAGTATAAAAAATAGGGCCGGGGGTGTAGCGCAGAGGTAGAACGCCCCTGGGTTCAATCCCTGGTACCGCAAAAAAAAAAAAAAAAAGAAGCAAACAGAGTAGACACATATTTTCCATCTGGTGGTACCTAGTGATTTCCTAACCATGATTTTTTTTTCAAAATGTTCTTATCGAATTTTTAGCTCTTTTATCATTTCCCTGCCATAAAAATTATTATGTGAGTATTGTCTCAACAAGCTGCATAATCTGAGAAAGCTTTAGTTTTTACAATCTTAGAACTATTATAAAATAATAGAATTGAGAAATTTAGTGAGTAGTACTGGAAAAAAAAGAGAACTGTAAGACTGTTA
The DNA here is from genome assembly GCA_004027185.1 of Glis glis. Lineage (NCBI taxonomy): Eukaryota > Metazoa > Chordata > Mammalia > Rodentia > Gliridae > Glis > Glis glis. The sequence goes on from PVJS01034652.1 coordinate 6,877, forward strand.
TTATTATCATTGTCCTGATTCCAGAACTTGAAAAAACATAGCAGTGAGTATGTTATGATACTGTCTGTCATCTTTTTAGGTCAAGTGGAGAAGTACAATCGGGAAATGGAAGAGAAATCAGCACTAATTATACAGAAATACTGGAGAGGGTACAGGGAAAGGAAAATGTTTCGTCAACGGAGGCCATCTCTCACAGAGTATAAAGCTGCTGTCACACTCCAAAGAGCAGTGAGTTTGATGTAATAAAAACAGCTGTGGAGGCAAAAATGTGTTCAAACTTGACTTTGCTGTTTACTTGCCTTAGTCAAGTCAGTTAGCTTTCCCGAGCCTTAATTTCTTCCTTTATAAAGTAAGATCCTCTTTGCCTCTGGCTAAGTAGATTTACACACTCAGTCTTTAGTACTGCCTTAGAACCTTGTATATCATTTACCATACTGTAATGTTATTGTTAATTGCTTCTCTTTCCTTCTTGAGCTGCAAGTTCCTCAAGGATAAAGAACTAAGAATTATTTATTGTTGTCTGTTCTCAGCATGTATGGATGTTTACAATTTTTGCTCAGTTGTTATGTAGATCAGATGCATTCTGTAAGTTGCAAAGTCCTTTGCAAGTACATCGTATCATATTTGATTCTTTTAAATGTACAGATGATGTGTTAGGTATCATTAGGTCATTATAACTCTTGAATTATAGAATGGTGTTCTTGAAATACTTTTTCTTCTTTTTTTTGGTTCTGGGGATTGAACCCAGGTGCATTCTACCATCGAGCTACACCCCCAGATCTTTTCATTTTAAAACAGGGTCTTGCTGAGTTGCTGAGGCTGCTCTTCAGACTGTGATCCTCCTGTCTCAGACACCCAAGTACTGGTATTATAGGAATATGCCACAATGCCTGGCTAGAATGGTGTTCTTAAATGGTAATCTTCCTGGGAATTATCTAGAGCTGAGCAACATTTTATTGCTTTGGCAAAGCACAGAGTATTGAAATGACAAAGAGTGAAGAAGAAAAAAGAGAGATGAGAGAGAGAGAAAAATCAAGAGAACTTTTCTTATCTAGGAACAGAGAGAAGTTCCCATCATAGCATTTTAAGTCCAGGGTAGCACTAAAGGGGAGAGAGGTGGAAGAAAGAAGGAGAGGCAAAAAAAAAAGAAAAAACAAGGAAAAGAAAGAATAGAAAGAAAGGGTCTGTTAATGGGGGTGCAAGAACAGCTGAAGGCTTAAATTTTATACTAAAAACAGGTATTATATACTGAATATCAAGACTTCCAGCTTTCTTTTCTTCTCAGCTCTCAGAGTGCTGCCAGCCAAGCTTATGCCCTGCAGAGAGTGGATTGGAAGCATTTTTTTTGGAAAATATGAAAAGACCAAGAGAAAAGTTATTAGTATATTCACATTGAGGTACCCCAATGAAACAACGTGGTTCATTACTTCTATTATTGAAGTACACCATGGATAAGCCCTACCCAGCTACTCAAACTTTCAGAATAACTTTAGTGCCCACCCTCAGATAACAGCTGAAAAATAAGTATCATGGAACATCTGAGGAAAGCCAAGGCCAAAACAAATTGAGTAAAGCTACTTGGCAGAAATAGTCATTGCAGGAATTAGAAAACAAAATTTATCTTGATCTGCTATTTCTTCAGATAAGATAACTCATGAAATAAAACAAGGATGCTGTATAAAAGGGAAAAAATAAAATTTGACGGAAAAACTGAAAAGACATCAGGGCCTGAGGAGAAAAGTGAAGGAAATCTTTTAGAAAGCAGGACAAAAAGATCAGATTATAAGTCCAGGAGGTCAAATGTCCAAACATTTGAAATCAAGAACAGAAAAAAATAGAGGAGAGGAAATCAAATAATTTAAGATTTCAAAGAACTGAATTAAATGAAGTTTAGATTAAAAGGACCAACTAAATGTCTAATACAATGACAGAAACACACCCACATTTATTTCACATTACTATGAAATATCCTAGGAATAAATGGTCTTCTCAACAGCAACACTGGTAGCTAAAAAGTATTACAGTAAACTGTCACGTTTGAGGAAAAATGATTTCCAACTAGAATTCTACCAAAAATATTAATTAAAGGTAAGGGTAGGCCAAAGACTTTTTGAGACGTCTTCTTGCTAAGTTGCCCAAGATGGCCTCAAACTGGCAATCTTCCTGCTTCAGCCTCCCAAGTAACTGGGATTACAGGCATGCACCACTGCACCTATCCCCCCAAAGACATTTATAAGCATTACACGATCTCTGAAACAAGGGAATACTCCAAGAAAGAAGACAATATATGGAACCCAAGAAATGCAAGAAAAAGATATAGAGAAGGCACTGATATGGTGAATGGAGACCACAAGACAACAGCTATGACCCAGATACAGAGAGTAGTCAGGTCAGAAAGTTCCAGAAAATGTGTGTCCAAGAAAATGAATTTGGTAGAATGCCTGATGTGTTTTAATGTCTTGAAAATTAGGCAGTTTATGAAATATAATCAGTAATAAGTATAAGAATAAAAGAGAAATATTAATTCCAGAAAAAATAAATGTTCAAGGAAGGAAAAGTAATCCTAATGTATAGTTTAAAAGTGAATAGTTTGTATGTTGTAATAATTAGATAAACATTGAATAATGATTTAATTAAAGTTATGATAAAAATATTAGATGGATAGGATATGGAAAGTATTGGAAGTATAAGCAGTGAAAGGGAGCTGAATCCTTATTTCCATACAAGAAAATCAATAGGTAATATGTATATCTGAAAAAAAATCACAGAAAAGTAGATGGAGCTAACTATCAAAAGAAAAACCTGAGTTAATGTTGTTGTTGCCATTGGGATTGGAAACAGGGTAATTGAGCAGAGAACTATAGTTGTTTTGGTAATAATTCTTGTAAAACTGACATTTTAAACAATAGAATTACACCAGCAAACTTTTTTCTGGAAAGAGCCAGATAGTAAAATATTTTAGGTTTTACAAGGGCATGCAGTCTGTTGCAGCTACTCAGCTCAACATTTATAGCACAAAGGCAGACATAGACAATAGTAAGCAAATGAGTATAACTCTTCCAATAAAAAATTATTTGCAGACATTTGAATTTTGAACTTTGTATCTTACATGTCACAAAATACTCTTTTCCTTTTGATTTCTTAACCATAAAATGTAAAAATCCATTTTTATATTTAATATATTTTATTGGTGCATTGTAATTATACACCATAGTGAGGGTCCATGTGATACAAACATACATGCACACAGCACTTGGTGTGATTCCTTCCAGCCCCCTCCACCCCACTCTCCATACATGTTAGTGAGATTTTTAGTGATACCTTCATATATGGACATAGCTTTATTTGAACTGTTTCCTTCATCAAACCTTCTTTTTCCCCTCCCTCCCCCAATCCCCTTCTGCTATTCTACTGGTCTGTCTCATTTATCTGAAGTCTCTTTTGTTTCCTATTTTCTCTCTAGGTTCCACATATGAGAGATATAAGGCCACACCAAAACTGGCAGCAGGTTTGATTTGGCCTATAGACCATGATTTGCTAACCACTACTTTAAACCGTACAAATGTGTGACTTTGATAAGAATAAAAACTACAAAGAAGGGAGAATGAAAAAAATGGGAAGAATGATTTCAAATTTGTCCAAAATCATGCCTGTTACAAGATTTCTTTTTTTTTAAACCAGGAATTCATTCTGAAGAATGTGAAAAAGAACATTCAGAAAATACTTTTGTCATCAGCCTCATCCCTTACAATTTTATAATATTTCCTCATTTACTAAGCTTTTACTTCTATGTTGTCTCTTAGATGTTTATAATTTTATAGACCATGTATAATTAGGGTCCCTGTAGGCATAGAACCTATACTATAGAGATTAAGTGATTTTCCCAGAATCAAAGAGTTTAGTATATAAGGAACTAGAATTGAGACTAGAACTCAATGTTTATTTCACTTTTTTTCATCTTCATTGCTTATCACAGAAATAATATGCAAACATATCCTTATAAAAATTAGAGCAATACAGAAGAATATAAATGGTCCTTGCCTTACAATGGTGCGAAAGTAAAATGCATTAATAGGAGCCATTCTATGATGTTAGGTAGGTTAATGCATTTTCAACTTACAGTGAGTTTATCAGGACATAACCCCATTATAAGTCAAGGAGCATCTGTATGATTAAAAAGTCACTGCCTTGCCAGATGTGGTGGTGCATGCCTGTAATCCCAGTACTTGGGAGGCTGAAACAGGAGTATCATAGGTTCAAGGACCAGACCCTGTTTCAAAATAAAAGAATAAAAAGGTCTAGAGTGTAGCTCAGAGGTAGAATACCCCTGGGTTCAATCCCTAGTACCAAAAAAAAAGTCACTGCCCTTCCTCAGTCCATCACAATCCCATCTCCCTCCTCATACATGCTTAGAATTAACCACTGTTGCAATATTGGCACTACCATATGGTGTAGGGAGAAGATAGCTGTTACTCAGGGGAGAAAAATAACAAATCTTTTCCTCTTACCCCCTTCCAGGTTCTTAAATTCCTAGCAAAGTGCCGTAAAAGAAAGAAATTATTTGCTCATTGGCAAGGACTCCAAGAACTCACTGATGCACGCAGAGTTGAATTGAAGCAACAAGTGGATGACTATGTCAGAAGACATCCCGTATGTAGGCTTTTTTGCCATAATATCCATGTTACATTATTCTGTTGCGTGATATTCGCCAACAGAGCAGTGCCTTTCATATATACCTACATATATATGCACATTTATTATTCATATAAGGTAATTTGGTGACTTTATCATATAGTTAATGGATCTGAACACTTTTTATAATGACATGGCCACAGAGGTATGTTTAGTAGCAAAGGGGACTTTGCTTTAAATCAGTTATTTCCTCTTATTATAGCAATAAGACTTGGTCATTGCTTCTTTTATAATAGAACAATAAAACTTTGGCTATTTTGAATCTTCGAAAAAGAACATATGTAGATGTCAATTAGTGGGTATTCATTCTTACATCTGTATACTCAAACATGAGAACTTATATTTGCTACAGTGTTCAACAAGCCTCCAGAAGCCAATAAGATAGAGCATTTGACTGTCTCTTCTGATTTCATTACTGTCATACTGCTAATACCTTTTTCCCCAACAGAAATGTCCGTATCTTTGACTTTCTATGACCACAGTGCTGCAAATTAAGTGTTATTTGCTTCTTCCTTCCAAATTCTTGACCTTATATTCCTACATGTCTTTGAAGGTCATTGTTTTTTCTCTTTAGAGTGACTCACCACCCCTGTCATTAGTTTTAATTACCTGTACTTCTGTACTTCTGATTATCACGTCCACTTTCTTCTCTCTTCTCCCGTGCTTCTACACTTTTTGAATTTTTCAGTCAGATTTCTTATTTCTCTCATTTGAACCAACCATTCATAGTATATCTTGACGTTATTTGCATTCATTTTGTTGTGATTGTGGTAGTGTTGTTTGTATCTGGGTTCTCTCTTCCTCTCCCCCCTCTTTCCCTCCTCCCCCTCCCTCCCTTTCTAATTCCTCCCCCCAACACATGCTTCTAGAATCTGACCATAGGTAATCCTATCATTCACCCCTTTCATTCTTCCAGAGCTCTCCACCCCCCAAACAATATAAATACAAATGGGAAGCAGAATACAAATGTATTAATGGCTGAGTGTGAATCTTATAACCACTGGAATAGAGCAGTGATAAAAACTAACTTGGAGCTGGGTGTAGTGGTACACATCTATTTCCTAGTACTTGGGAGACTGAGACAGGATCGCAGATTCCAGACCAGCCTCAGCAGCTTAGTGAGGCCCTCAGCAACCTACCAAAAGCTTGTTTCAAAATAATAAATGAAAAGGGCTGGGAATGTAGCTCAGAAGTAGAATGCCCATGGGTTCAATCCCCAGTACCAAAAAATAATAATTCGGATAGCAAGGTTTGGTCTAGTGATATAAGTAAAACCTCCTACTTACATAAGGCTTTATACTCATATAAATTTTTATAAAACAGACTCATAATGTACACCACATAGTATTTGAAGTTTTCCAGAGTGTTCATCTCTGCTATTGTAGGACTAAAGCAGCCATAGATTATATGTAAACAAATAGGTGTGTCTGTTTCAGTAAAACCTTATTTTCAAAGACAGGCTATTGGTTTTAGTTTACTGGCCCTTGTTTTGAACAAAAATAATAGCAATTTATAGTACATTTATTTATTTATTTATTTATTTATTTATTTATTTATTTATTTATTTTGGTACCAGGGATTGAACGCAGGGGCGTTCTACCTCTGCGCTACGCCCCCGGCCCTATTTTTTATGCTTTATTTTGAAACCGGGTCTCACTAAGTTGCGGAGGGCCTCACTAAGGAGAGAGAGAAAGGGAGAGAGAGAGCGAGAGCTGAGGCTGGCCGCGAACCCGGATCCTCCGGTCTCCACCTCCCAAAGTACTGGGATTACAAGCGTGCGCCACCACGCCCGGCTTTATAGTACCATTTATAATATACTAAAAAGTAAAATGCAAGCTAGGCATGGTGGCACCTGCTTGTAATCCCAGTACTTGAGAGGTTGAGACAGGAGGATTGCAGGTTCATGGCCAACCTCAGCACCTAGTGAGACTCTCAGCAGCTTAGACCCGTTTCAAAATAAAAAATAAAATAGGACCAGGGGTGTGTTTCAGAGGTAGAATGCCCCTGGGTTCAATCCTCAGCACCCAAAAAAAAAAAGTAAAATGCATAAAAGCAAAAAGTGGAGAAATAGGTATATATGACTAAAAGATACTTGTATATGGAGTAGTATAATACCCCCTAGCCCTTTTTACCTTTTTGTTTTGAAACAGGGTCTCACTATGTTGCTAAAGGCTGTCCTTGAATCTGTGATCCTCCTGTCTCAGCCTCCCAAGTACTGGGATTACAGACATACACCACCATGCTCGGCTATATGTCCTTCTTATGACAAGTGTTTCTTTCTTGTTTCTAGAGTTCTCAGATGTCAGATGTGGCCAGCAGGGAGCTCCATGCCCGAGCTCAAGAAGGACTACAGCACTACTTTATGGGCAGGGCCCTAGAAGAAAGAGCCCAGCAGCACAGAGAAGCTCTGATGGCTCAGATCAGCACCAATATCGAACAATTAATGAGTATGTGCTCCTTCCATTTTTGTTTCAGAAAAGAAATAAGATATGTGACATCTAAAATTTTCTGAAGGAATTTCTAGATCATACCAGCACACAATATTCAAATGATACAGATTCTATAACCTCCTCCTTGTGTAATTCTCCCAGCCTTGCTAGTATTCATCTGTGTCAGCTCAAAATTATTGATTTCAAAGATGTGCCAGGCATGGTGGCACATGCCTATAATCCCAGTACTTGGGAGGCTAAGACAGGAGGATCATAGGTTCACAGCCAGCCTCAGCAATTTAGTGAGGCGCTCCACAACTTAGTGAGACCCTGTTTCAAAATAAAAGAATAAAGCCAGGTGTGGTGGCGCACGCTTGTAATTCCAGTACTTGGGAGGCTGAGACAGGAGGATCCGGGTTTGTGGTCAGCCTCAGCTACTTAGTGAGGCCCTCCACAACTTAGTGACACCCTGTTTCAAAATAAAGAATAAAAAATAGGGCTGGGGATGTAGCTCAGAGGTAGAATGCCCCTGGGTTCAATGCCCAGTACCGCCAAAAGAAAAGAATAAAATAGGGCTGGGGTGTAGCTCAGAGGTAGAATGCCCCTGCATTCAGTACCCAGTACTTAAAAAAAAAAAGATGCTGCGCCATACTAGCCAGATTCCACTTTGTAATCCCAAAAGCTTTTGGTCATATTTTATAAGTAGGTGATGACAATAGTTACAATGCCATTCACTTATAGAACATTTAATAATTTTTAATGAAGTAATTTCATAAAAATTTCTGTTCTTTAAATAAAAACAAAAATCTACATCTTTTTCATTCTTCTAAACACAAAAGTGGCCTGGGAACTGGAAGTGTTACCAGCCATAGCTGCATCTTTGAATAGGAATATACCATCCACAGTTAGCAATGATAACAGATTTCACGGTTCCTGTCCCTGCCTGCTATAGAATTCCAGCTCTGTTCCTATTGTTTAGCACAGGATTCTTCCACTCACCTGTTCATTTTCTATTTACTACAGAGGCACCAAGTCTGAAGGAGGCAGAAGGGAAAGAACCTGAGCTCTTCATAAGTAGATCCAGGCCTGTGGCAGCCAAGGCCAAGCAGGCTCATCTCACCACCCTGAAACACATACAAGCACCCTGGTGGAAGAAGCTTGGAGAAGAGCCAGGTGATGAGACTGATGTTCCAAAGGATGAACTCAGTATAGAATTAGGAACTTTATTCATTGGTGGGACTAAACCCCCTTAGGGTCCCCATAAAAATTTATACAAATCTTCTATTTCAGGAAATTATATTGGTTTTGCCTCTGGCATGCTAGTAACTAGGGTTATTCTAATTCATGATTTTCCAGAGGTTCCTCTCAAAACAAGATTTGCACACAATAAGCAAAGAGTTATCTACCTCTCTTTCAGTTCTCTTCTTTGCTGTACACCCCTATCTCTGGCATACACATAGATTTGTGACTTTAATTGTGGAACTAAACTCAGTATGATGTTCTATTTTTTATATTAAATGTGAAATGTCTTTCATTTCTGCTGTGTTCCAACTAAATATTTTTTTAAATAAATGTTTTCAACAATTGTTCTGCAAAATTTGTCAGGACTATTTCATCTTTTCACATTTGTTATTTATAATTCCTGTTTTTGTTTTTAGTATTATTATTTTATAGGAGGTGTGTTTTTGACCTTTATTAAGGTGAGGAAAAGAAGTGGTCAGTTGAAGGACATTTAACTTTTCTGTGAAGAAGTGGTTGGTTTCTATTTTGTTGTTTCTAAAAGGAATTACACACACTTATACATATAAATCCAACTTGGGTTCAATACAAGAAAAATTGCATTCTTTTTATTAAACTGAGAACTATATAATCTACTTCTTTTTCTCTTAGGGATCTCAGAGCTAAATATAATGCTTAATTTTTGTTATGATCCTATGTACATATATGATTATATGGTTCTAACCTAATTTCCCTATTTACCTTTAATTGTATTTTATATCAGAAGCCACCTCAATTTGTTAGTAACTATAGAGAATTTAAGTTACAACAGGTGACAAGTCATGACATCATATCATAACCTGGAAGGTTCTCTCTGTACAAATGAATGGAAATACCAATATTTCTGGATGAGAAGACTAAATATAATGTCTGTTCTCCCAAAGTTAATTTTCGTAAAATTCTAGTCAAAATCCTAAAGTGATTTTCATTTATAATTAGGAAAGGAATGTATATAATTTACCTATAAAAATAAGTAGATGAGAGTTCTGGTTTTACTTAGAATGTAGAAAACTATATGAGATTGTTGCTTTGACCTTAAAGAAAAATGCCAGATATCTGCAACAATTTTCTTAAACCCGTCAGATAGATAAGGCCTCAAGCCAACCGGGTAAGCCACAATGGAACTCAATAACTGTAAAATGAAGTATTTTATCTTTAGTAGAGCACAGGAGAAAGAGATGACTAGGTAAGAAGAAATCAACTAAAATTCTACCAAATTCCTAAAGGCCAAGTGTGGCTAGCATGTCCAGTTAGAATATCTAAGAGTCCCAGAAAAGAAGGAGAATTAGGACCTCTACCAAATGCTCACAGTAAATGCTGGGAGCAAGACAGGATACCAGAAAAGACCCCTTTGTTCACACAAGCAAACCTGAGATGATAGGCTGCTACTAGTGACATTCCCAAAGCCCCACCCCCTTCCCCAAGCCCTTATCTTGAAAGCCTTAAGCTGCTAGAACAGGAAAGCAAGCACTCTTACCTCCAAGACTCGGGAAAAATTTCATTGCATGTAAGAAAGGAATGGGGGAGATATAGAAAACTAGTCCTGGACACAGAGATTCAGTATAACTGAGCGAGCGGTATAAACAGAAACTTTTCACCTCTAGAGGATGAAGAAGAAACCTTTTGCATCCCCAAACCCTTTGCAAATACAAAGTAGAAGTTTGCTACTGCTGGGAGGGAACTCCTACCCAAGAGCCACCACAGATATGTTAAGGCAATTTGGCTGCATGGGAAAGAAATTAGCACTCTTATGGTTTCTTCTTTCTCCTACTTGAGACTTTTGTTTGTTTTATTTATTTTTTAATTTCTCGTATGTGTGTGTGTGTGTGTTTTACTGGAGATTGAACCCAGGGGCATTCTACCTTTGAGCTATATGCCTCCAATAAATCACATTTATTTTGAAACGGTCTCGCTAGGTTCTCAGAGTCTCACTAAGTTATTGAAGCTGGTCTTGAACTTGTGATCCTCCTGTCTCTTCCTCCCAAATACTGGTTTATTTTTTAATTGTATAGAACATTTCTGTTTTATTACTTTAACCTCCACAATTTTTCAGTCTCCATTTTTTAGTTAAATAGGTTCAATGCTCACTACCAGTCTTTTATTATTACTTCTCAATTTCTGAGTATTTTGAATCACCTTGTAATGGGTTGGATTTAGAATGTCCCCCTATCCCTCACAGAAACAAAGCAGCAATGTTAGAAGTGGGGCTTGGTTTCTAAGGAGGAGTCCCTGGGGATGTGGCCTTGGGGATTATATAAGAACCTTCCTCCCCCTGTTCTCTCTCTGGCTTCCAGCCCCATTGATGTAAGAGCAGAGCTCATGCTCTCCCTCTCTCCACTTCCCACCTCCATGCCCTGAGCTCCACAGACCTAGCCTGACATGAACTGAACCTCTGAAATCCCCAAAAACTATGAGCAAATAAATCTTTCTACCTCTAAGTTGTGTGGTCACTTGTTTTGGATTACATCAGTGAGAATCCTGACCAAGACACACCTCTCGGGTGGTTGGATTTTGTACTCAAAATGTTGTCAAGGAGGGTTCTTGAGTTTTTACACATTTAAAAATGTCTGCCTTTAGCCTTTACAGTTAAAGGACAATTTGACTAGACATAACATTTTAGGGTCACAATTTAGGATCATTATTTTCCTCCACATTGTATATACATCACACCACTTTTTTCTATCATTTAATGATGCTATGGAGAAGTCTGCATATAGGCCATAGATGGTAGCTTATTTTCTCATTTCTTCCTGCCTTACCGCTCCTCCTCCTTCTCTTCCCTTCCTCCACAGTGTTGTAGACAAAGATTCAAAGTTTTTATGTAAAAAAATTCTGAAAAGAGCTGGGCATGGTGGCTCACGCTGTAATCCCAGTACTTGGGAGGCTGAGACAGGAGGATCAGGGTTCGCAGCCAGCCTCAGCTACTTAGTGAGGCCCTGTTTCAAAATAAAAAGAATAAAAAATAGGGCTGGGGATGTAGTTCGGAGGTAAAATGCCCCTGGGTTCAATCCCTGGTACCGCAAAAAAAAAAAAATTCTGAAAAGAACCCACTCTTTTTATTAACTGATTGTTAATTATAAAGTAGATTCTACCCACCTCTCTCCAGAAATATGTATTGACATCTCCAAAGACCTGACAAAACTCTCTCATCTTCAGTCTCTGGATTTCTCTTTTTTTACTGTTTTGTTTTTCCTGTTGCAAACCTGAATCCATCAATAATTAACCCTTAGCAAGCTCTTCTTTGGCTGGGTTCTCAAGCCTGTTTACCTGTAAGACTCATCAGAGTCCTGCTAGTCTAAGTGTGGTCCATGAACCAGCAGGATTGGCATCACCTAAGAGCTGTTAGGCAAAGTCTCAAGTGTTACTCATATCTACTAAATCAGAATGTCAATGAAATAAAATCTGTTAGTGATCCACATTTATGTTAAATTTTAAGAAGTACTACCTACGGTGCTTTTAAAATTATGATTGCTGTGTAAGCAACTTTAAAAAGTTTAGGATAAGGGTTTAGATTAATACACTTTAAAAATCCCTTCAGATGATTCTAATTTGCAACCAGGGTTGAGAAGTTACTGCTTGTTGAGTTTGGCTGTGGAAAGAATATCCACAGTTATTTCAATGACTATTAAAATGTTCTCTTTTCTCTTATCTGGACAAAACTGGATTTTATTCATATACTTCAAACAAAATAATATATCACAACAAAGTGAATGCAGAACCAGATATAAGAATCCAGCTGTCTTCTCTTAAGCCAGATACTAAAAAGCTTTTAAAAAATGTAAATCAGTGCTATTCTTTTCTTGAAAACATTCGCTTTGGAAAATATAATTTTCATAAAAATGTCCTTTGTGCTAACATATAGTTGTTACTTTTAAATCAATCAGTATTTTTAAATATTTCTCCAATTCCAATACAGAACTATTTTGAGGAGTACTGGAATATCTAGTGGCATGCTGCAGCCTTCTCTTACTCGCTTTTACCAAAGCTGATTGTTAAAAATTTTAAGAATATTGCAAGCTAGTTGTTCATTAAAAATAAATTGTATAGAAAGGATCGTGGATTTGGGGATCAGGCAAGAGCTTGATTTAGATGGGCACCAGATCCTTTTGGAGGCTTAGGGCAATTAACCGCCCCTCTCTGAGTCTGTTTACTCATCAGCAAAAATGGGTTACACTTCATATGATGTAACAAGAATGGCACTTCACTGCTGTGTTCTTCCTCCCAAAGGCGTTCTTCCTCCCAAACCCTACTCAAATCATGAAGAATATATCAGAAAATTAATGTCCCCAGTTAAGGGTCATTCTACTGATACCTGACCAGTAATCGTCAAAACTATGAAGGTTATCAAAAATAAGGAAAGTTTGAGAAACTGTCAAGAGGAGCCTAAAGAGACATGATGACTAAATGTAATATGGTAGTAAGTAAAAACTAAGGAAATCTGAATAAACAACATAGATAAGACAGTTTAGGCAAGGTTGTAGAAGGCCATCTCTAGAATGTGCCCCCTTTAGTGCTATACAGACTTAAGGAGGAAATCACATAGAGGAATAGAAAAGGGTTTCCCGAGATTCAGAGACTTAACACTTGTTTCCCACAGAAACCCACAAGGCATCTTATTACTAGGCCTATGAATTATGCAGCCTTCATCCATAATTAATCAACTGGTATTTATTGTGCTTGTTGGCCAAATTAAAATGTGTGTAAAGAAAGGAAATGAGGCCAGGCGTGGTGGCACAAGCTTGTAATCCCAGTACTTGGGAGGCGGAGACCAGAGGACCCGGGTTCGTGGCCAGCCTCAGCTACTTAGTGAGGCCCTCCGCAACTTTTTGAGACCCAGTTTCAAAATAAAGTATAAAAAATAGGGCCGGGGGTGTAGCTCGGAGGTATAACGCCCCTGGGTTCAATCCCCAGTACCGCAAAAAAAAAAAAAAAGAAAGAAAGGAAATGAGAAGGATGGTAATCTGGAGGGCTGAGAGGAATAGGGCAGGAAACAGAATTCAGGATGAATTTCCTTCTGGGATGAGAACGAAGTTTGTAAACTGCTGGTTTTAAAAAACCTTGTTAGCAACTTGATTTTAAACCTAGGTTAAATACACCTTCCCAAACAACATGCTTAATACTCAAAGGTAGCAAATGAAGAAAATCTCTTAATTAATCTCTTAATTATTAAGGACATGATGTCCTGATAAAGATCAAGGAGAGTTTTTTCAGCAGGACATAGCTATGATAAGGTTATAGACATTTAAGGAGTCCATAAACTTTCCCATAGTATCTGTTTTACATGAAAATCTTCAAATATAGCAGTTATATCAGCAATGGTGGGGTGACTATTAATCCTGGTGATGTTCTTTGTTAGGCTTATAGGTAAGGGCAAGCCTTAATGACACAGTCCCTGAAAGTACCTATGAGGCATATCAGAGATGTCATTTTGGTGTGTGGCTTGAGTTACAGTGACCTCTTTGTGCTAGTATGGTAACTCATCAAATGTAGCTGTGTCCTGAGGAAATTCTATAGTAATTGGAGTTCTCAAAGGAGGGGCCTGCCATGTTTCCTAAGATACATGTTAAGAACATCCCTCAAATTGATAGGCTAGAGAAGTCTCCCTCACAAAGCTTGATGAATCCCAGGCCCCTATGCAAAATAAGGCACATCAGTGCCTGGCATATGGTCTGTGCTTAGTTAAGTCTTTGTTGGATGAATGTTAAATAAGATCTTTTTAGTCATACCTCCTAAGACTTGTCTTTGATTTCAGATCCCTCACGCCTCTGGCTCTAGATACCCTAGGATTAGAAAGTCACCAGTGCTCTCTATATGACTTCCTCATATATTATAAATGGTCAATAAGCATAGAGTAATATTTGTGAGTTCTTATAGAATGAATATTGCTGTGGTTCTATTCCCTTTGAAAAGTGAATATGGGAGCCGGGCGTGGTGGCACACGCTTGTAATCCCAGTACTTTGGGAGGCGGAGACCAGAGGATCCGGGTTCGCGGCCAGCCTCAGCTCTTGCTCTCTCTCCCTGCCTCTCTCTCTCTCTCTCTCTCTCTCTCTCTCTCTCTCTGTCCTTAGTGAGGCCCTCTGCAACTTCGTGAGACCCGGTTTCAAAACAAAGCATAAAAAATAGGGCCGGGGGCGTAGCGCGGAGGTAGAACGCCCCTGCGTTCAATCCCCGGTACC
>PVJS01034653.1:0-21451 GCA_004027185.1 Glis glis
TATTTTGAAACCGGGTCTCATGAAGTTGCAGAGGGCCTCACTAAGTAGAGAGAGAGAGAGAGAGATAGATAGAGAGAGAGAGAGAGACAGGGAGAGAGAGAGAGAGAGCTGAGGCTGGCCGTCAACCCGGATCCTCCGGTCTCCGCCTCCCAAAGTACTGGGATTACAAGCGTGCGCCACCACGCCTGGCCTATTTTATTCTTTTTATTTTTGAAACAGGCTCTTGATAAATTGCTGAGGCCGGCACTGAACCTGTGATCCTCCTGTCTCAGTCTCCCTAGTACTGGGATTACTGGCGTATGCCACCACACCTGGCTGTATGATTCCATTTATTGAAGCAAGGTGATATGTGTGTGCATGTGCACGTGTGTGTATGTGTGTGTGTGTGTGTGTGTGTGTGTGTGTGTGTGTGTGTAGAGACAGAGAGAGATCCCCCTACAGTAGTTGCTTATGGGATATAAAGAGACAGAGAGGGAGATCTTATTCCAACAAACACACATAGATATTTCCTAAAAGTCATTGATAATCATTATGTAATACATGATATTATTCATAGATAGCTATATTTTTATGTGAATTAAAATATATTTTCCTAGAAGGTATAACAATCTCACTATTTTTTTGGGGGGGGTCTGGGGATTCTACCTCTGAACTACACCCCTAGCCCTTTTTATTTTTTGTTTTGAAACAGGGTCTTGCTAGGTTGCTGACAGTCTTGCCACATTGCTGAGGCTGGCCTCGAATCTGTGATCCTCCTGGCTCAGCCTCTCGAGTGCTGGGATTACAGGCACGTGCCACCACGCCTGGCAGTCTCAGTATTTCGAAGCCTATGACTCAAGACAAGCTACTGAAACGAAGCACAGTTAACAGGCAAATAGGCAACTGATCATTTTTAACGCAAAGTAATGTGTCAACCTCTCTCTGCTCCAGCTTCACATCGAGGGTCCTCCCCCTATGGGTGGCAGGCTAGCACCCTATCCTGGTCCATATCTAACCTAGTAGGATCTCATCCCAGGAGCCCCGCACCCCAGCCCCATAACTAGCTGCCCTGGATACTCACGGGCCAGTGAGCGGCCACCTTCTCTAACCCTAGCTGCGGATACGGACACTGGGACATTCTGTCTTGGTGTCACAGCGCTCTCTCTGATAGAGACCCTGCCCTCTCACTCCCCTTCCCTCCACACCATCCACCCTGGAGGAGGGACCCTGAGCTCTGCCTGATAGGCTCAGCATCTGCTGCAGACCAGAGGCAACAAGATGTCCCCTAACTTGACAGCGTGTCACCACGACCCACAGCTGTCCTTCCACACCTCGCTGCAGACTAGAGTCCGGGGACCCAGGGCCAGCCCAGACTGAGGCTGAGTACTGTTCCAGCTGATGTACGTCCTCCATCCTTGTGGTCTTGCCTGACCCCTCGATCTTGGACATTTGCCCTGTTTCCTGCGCAGAGCAGCCTCAGGACGGCTCGAGCTGCCGCCATCTATAAAGCCGGCAGTCATCCTCCCCCGTAGCACTGTCCATGTCCTGACCGTCCTGAGGACAGGGCCAGGTTTTGTCCAGCCCCTAGTAAGCCGCAGGGCCTGTGGACGGTCAGGCTTCCTTACTGGGGCCCTCGAGGCCCTGTGCAGTGAGCTTCTCCAGCGACAGACAACCTGGGAAGTACTAGCAGACAGACTCCCAGCCCTTTCTCTGATGACTGTCCCGGCTTGCGGTGGTTCCATGTGACCCATCCAGAGATGCTGCAGGTGACAGATAACCAGCTGTCTTTCCCTAGGGCGCTCTGGGCAGCCTGGCGAGGTCCCACCTTGTATTTGCGATGCCTCCCCCTGGACCCCCCTCCTCTTCCCGTCTCTCCTCTCCCTCCTTTGAGAAGACTATGGAAGCTTTACCTCTTGTTCCATGCATGGGGAGCTGGGTTAAGACAGACAACGGGACTTGGACAGAAAGAGGCCCTTGCAGAAAGGGAGTCCACGACAGGCCAGCCAAGCTGGGCGTGGCGCTTCCTGTTTGTACCTCCCCCTCTGCTCTCGGCTGCTCACGTTCAAGTTGTGTCTCACCTGTGGCCACACGGTTGTGGCAACACGGGCAGCGTCTTGGCTATTTCAGTACTTGCTCTAGGTGATCATGTGTTTTGAGGATGGGTCAAAAGGGAAAGGTTGTGGCATAATATTTCTAACTTCTAGAAGCTCAAAACAGAATAGGTTTTCTCAGGAGTGGTGAGTCTGGTCTCTAGATAGGTTAGTTTGACCTTGGACTGATTGGCTGGGTTTGTGAAGGCGAGAAGGAGTGATGCGTACGCCTGATTTTAAATGATGACCAATTTTGTGAAAAATATTTATAGCTTCCTTCCTTCCTTCCTTTCTTCTTTCTTTCCTTCCTTCCTCCTTCTTTCCTTCCTCCCTCCCTCCGTCCCTCCCTTTCTCTCTCCCTCCCCCACTTCTCTCTTTTGTGCCAGGGAAGTAAGTCAAGGTCTCACGTATGGTAGCAAGCACTCTACCACTGAGCTACATCCCCAGCCCTCCATTATTATTAAACAATAATCAGTTCATATTTTTAAAGTTGGAAGCTGGGTGTGGCAGAACACTTCTGTAATCCCAGTACTTGGGAGGCTGAGACAAGAGGATCATATGTTCGAGGCTAGCCTCAGCAGTTTAGCAAGACCCGGTTTCAAAATTAAAAGGGCTGGGGGTATAGCTTGGAGGTAGAGTGCTCCTGGGTTGAATACCCAGTAACACACACACACACACACACACACACACACACACACACACACCCCTGCTGTATTTTTCTGTACATTACTAGGAAAATGCTGTGGAATAGACTCAAACATAGATGCAACTTGGGGGACACCCGTTCTTTGAGAACACAGGGATTCCTTCGCCTCAAGGGGTGCCCTGTGGCTTTGGGATCAGTGACCCCCTTGACACTGCAGACAACAGGTGTGAGGGTGCACCTGCCCACCGTCTGGGACAGGGCCCATTGCTCCCATCAGCACCTCAGTAGGGATCGTGCTCCAAATAGGTAGTCAAAACCTGTCCTTGCCAAAGAAATCTTATAAATTTGCTTGATGTAAAAGGAAGGAACTTAAAACATCCAGATCTCTGGATAGGGGGTAATTACTAGACTCCTTCCTTCTCCTCCTAACTCAGGGCACAGATGTAGGGCACTATGATTCTTTATGGGGAGTATTGGGGGGATTGAACCCAGGGAAGTATTCTACCTTTGAGCTACACTCCCAGCCCTATTTTACTTTTTATTTTGAAACAGGGTCTTACTAAGTTGCTGAGATTTTTGCTAAGTTGCTGAGGCTGGCCTTGAACCTGTGATCCTCCTGTCTCAGCCTCCCAAGTACCAGGATTACCTCCACGGGCCACTGTACCTGGCTCATTCACAAGGATTCCAAGGAAAACTTCCATTTGGATTTCTGATAAGTTGTTTACAGGTAAAAATCCCGTTCCATAAGTTCTGGTGTTTCATGGCACAGTAGGGTAGATATAATTAACAATAGCGTGTTGAATATCTCAAAATAGCTCAAAGAGAAGATTTTGAATGGACTCACCATACAGAAATAATAAACGATTAAGATAATGAGCGTGCTAATCATCCCGATTTGATCACTGCATAATGTATGCATGAATGAAAACATCACACAGTCCCCATAAATACACACAATTATTACGTGTCAATCAAAATACGGATAAAACAAAAATAAAGAGAAAAGGAAAAATATCGCCTTTCTCCCAAGCCTGCTCCTCTCGCCGTCTCCCCCACCTTGCCCAGCGGGGATCCGCTAACACCTGCTGGCTCTGCTTCAGCCTGGACACAGCCCCTGCCCGCTTCCCTCCTCCGCACACACTGTCACTTCCTGGAATATTGCGCAGCCTCTTCCACTTCCCCCCTGCCTCTCCTCCACTTTCTTCTCAATAAAGCAACCAGAATGACCCCCTGAAAATGCTGCTGCTCTAACGAATGCACTAGAAAGCTTCCCAGTACATTGAGAGCGAAATCCGAGGTGCTCCCTGGGCCCACAGGCCAGTGTCCCTATAGGTTCCCTCTGTCCTGGACCTTCCCTCGGTCTCCCTCTCTGTTCTGGCGACCCCAGCTCTGTCCTTAGCACTGCGCCTACCAGGGACGCCATGGGGCCTTTGCACTTGCTGCCCTGGCCCGAGTCCCTCTTCCCTCGGGTGCGCCTCCCCTCCTTCACGGATCACCCCAATATTCCCTTCACACTCTGGCCTTCTGGGGTCACTCTCCTGGAAAGGCTTCTCCCTACTTCAATATTCCATCCGACCTACTCCACTTCTCACTTATTTCTCTCTTGCTCGTTTGTGTCTACTCTTCTAGAACACATGCTCCATAAGGTGAGGGGTCACCGTCTGACAAATGGACATCAAAAAATGTGGAATATACACACAGTGGAATTTCACTCAACCATAAAGAAGAACGAATGATGTTATTTGCACAAAATGAGGAGGAACTAGAGAATATTATGCTGAGAGCAGCCAGTCTCAGAAAGTTAAGGGCCATATGTTTTCTCTTGTCTGTGGAAGCCAGAGAGAAACTAGGAAACAAAAGGAACTTCAGTCAAATGAGAAGAGAAAACAGTAGAATAGTGGAAGGGGATTGGTGAGGGGAAACGAGGCTTGAGGAAGGGAGCAATTCAAACAAGGTTATGTCCATTCAAGAAGGTTCTACTTCCAATCTCACTAACACATACGGGGAGGGAGCAGGGCGGGTTATACGAGGGGAAACGCACCAAGTGCTGTGTGCATGTATGTGTGTATCGCTTTGAATCTCATGATGATGTCTAATTACATTGTACCAATAAAAGTATAAAAAAAAGAAAAAAAGGGGGTCACCGATTTTCTCACTCCATTTCCCCCAGCGCCTGGAACAGCCCTGGTCAGACAGTGAGTCTTAAGGACTTGTCAGCTCCACGAGTGGACAAGGGCACAGCAGACATGAGTCATTTCTAACTCCATACATTTCCTTTTCCCTCCTTTGTCAGGTGGGGCATGGCGGGCCACATCCTGGGCTGTTAGAATGCTGGCCTCACATTCCCTGGGTGGCTGCACTTCTGCCTTTGATCCTTCTTTCACTGTGACAGCATGGATGGTGGCAGCTCAGGGGTCAGTAATGAGACAGGAAACTTGTCAGCTGGTACACAACATATAAATAAGAGACTCAGTGTAGTTGACAACATGTATCATTGTGCTGTGTGTTCAAAGCCCATTTCAATTACAGGCACCGGTTCATTTTTTTCTGACTCCAGAGCTCTCCGTGTCCAAAATCTTGCTTCTAATACTTGTCAAACATGATAGTGGCAAGGAGAAGTCATGGTGGGGAGGAGCCTACCAATAACCAGCCCAGCATGTTCCCCATTTGGCTCTTGAGTTATGTTGCACATAGATGTTTCCTCCATGTGAGAAGAGAGTTTCCAACACTTGAGGTTTGGGGGGACAGAAAAGTTGATGGGCTTGGGTCATTCATACCCAAGATCACAAAGGTGTGGCTTGGCCCCTGGCCTCCTAGAGGGCAGATTGCAGAAACTGGCGGGGACTCCATCTGATTATCAGGATGGCTGTGTGGCTGTGAGTTATGGTCCAAAGTATCTAGCAGCAGAGGAAGCTCTGCCAATCCTCAGCACATAGGATCTGGCTAATTTGATAACATATGGTGGAGAAAATGTGCATCGCTCATTTCCCCTCCTACCAGGCTGGCTTCTGCAAAGCTGCTGCTCACACGTCTCTCTCTGTGAAACCTTGTGCCTTCCTTCCCCTGCCATGGAGTCGATGCCCTGAGGAACACAGGGTCTCTTACCGACTGTAGAATGCTCCAGCAAAACTTCCTTATTGTTCAAGGAGAAAGTAACTTCGGCCGATTTGCCTTGTGAATTGCTCCACTTATTTCCAAATTGGCATGACCCCAACACTCTGGGGTCGTATGTAACTAATTCTGTCCGGGATAAGGAGGACCAGGAGGCCACCTACTAAGTGTCTTAAGAGATAGGGGAGAGCCGGGTGTGGTGGTGCACGCTTGTAATCCCAGTACTTTGGGAGGCGGAGACCAGAGGATCCGGGTTCGCGGCCAGCCTCAGCTCTCTCTCTCTCTCTCTACCTAGTGAGGCCCTCCACAACTTTGTGAGACCTGGTTTCAAAATAAAGTATAAAAAAATAGGGGCGGGGGTGTAGAGCGGAGGTAGAAGGCCCCTGGGTTCAATCCCCGGTACCGCAAAAAAAAAAAAAAAAAAAAGAGATAGGGGAGGCCAGTCATGGTGACACATGCCTATAATACCAGTACTTGGGAGGCTGAGACAGGAGGACTATAGGTTCCAAGCCAGCCTCAGCAACTTAATGAGGCCCTATTTCAAAATGAGAAATAAAATAGGGTTGGGAGTGTAGCTCAGAGGTAGAATGCCCCTGGGTTCAAACCCCAGTACCACAAAAACCAAAACCAAAACCAAAACCAAAAAGAGATAGGGGAGTTGGATATCACAAAGAGTCAGGAAGAAATTCCCAAATCCCTTGAAACAGATAAGGGATTTTCTTCTCAGGGGATAAGCTAGACACTCATTAAGTGAGTACACGTTCTTCGTTCACCTATTTTCTTAGAGTCTGGTGGCTTGATGAATACGAATTACCAAATAAAAATGTCAATGTTCTCCTTTTACATACCAACCAAAACCCACACCCAAACTTACTATCTTTTTATCAGATGCTCCTGGTAGACCTCTGGCAATGCGAAGAGGCTGAACAGGTGGGAGAGTAGCGCTACAGGATCTGGTCAGTCACAGAGAGATGTCCTTGGACAGTAAGAGGGCCACCATGATGGAGGAACTAAGAATCAACCTCTCCCACTGGGTCACGGCCAACTGGTGGCAAGGTGTCCCCAGTGACCTCAGGCAAATATTATCACCGATGTCCACTACTGACCTCACTCCTGTGTGTCTGTCCTGGGTTCTCATGCAGAGATAGAAATGAATTTGTGATTAAGATAGGCACTTACTCACAAATTCACACTTAGAAGCCTAGTTTGTCTTGGGAAATCTTCCACAGTGAAGATCCAAGGAAATGACTCCTCCTTTCTTTTCTTAGAAATCACATCCTTTACCTATTTTGCACTGGCATTTAGTATTATGGGAAATATCCTGCTTGTGGGGTGAGAAGGAGAGACACCAGAGAGCTCGCTCCATCCATCCCCTTCCCCATCTGAAGACACAGTGAGCAGTCGCCATCTCCCAGAGCTTTCTAACCAGGACCTGACCATACTGTCACCCTGAGCTCCGTCTTCCAGCCTTCAGAATTGGGAGAAAATGAATTTCTGTTGTTTAAGCTACTCAGTCTCTGGCGTTCTGTTATGTCAGCCCAAGCAGACTATCAAAAGTAGCTTGAAGGATGAAAAATATGAATAATAAGAGAAGAAAGAAAGCTTTCTACCATTAAAGGGTAGTGAACATGCAAGCAGGATGCTTTCTTCTTCTTTTGGTACTGGGGATTGAGCCCAGGGACATTCTACTTCTAAGGTATACCCCAACCCTTTTTATTTTTTATTTTGAAACAGGGTCTTGCTAAGTTGCTGAAGCTGGTGTGGAACTCACAATCCTTCTGCCTCAGCCTTCCAAGTACTGGGATTACAGGTGTGCGCCACTGCGCCCAGCTACAAGCAGACTATCCTTAACATTTTTAGTGGGGGATCAAGTAGGTCACCTCATATACTATCAGAGGGGTGCATTTTACTCAAATGGGTCATAAGAGATGCAGATTCAGTATATTACAGTGTACTAGGAAAAAGGGTCTGAAACACTGTAAGCCCCACCCCCAATCGCTGAGGGCCTGTAACCACAGGCAAAGATAGCAGTTTAGAACAACGAGTAGACACGTGGCTTCCTTCACCAGACTGGAGCTCAGCCACAGTAACTTGCCAGAGAAATGCTTCTGACACAGGAGGGGGGCCGTGAGAGATGATTAAAAGGCAAGGATTTAAAATCCGCCCTATGGATTTGCAATCAGAGGGGAAGACTGGGCTTCTACACCTAGATTGCTTCCTGTTCAGCCACTGAGCCTTCTGGGGCCACCAGGGGAGTCCCTTCCTTATGGGGATGGGGACCAGGGACGAACCATCATGGTTCAAAGCTAAGGGCAGCTTCAAATTAGAGGAAAATCATAGTCTAGACCAGTCCTGGGGACCCACTTGGACAGTGGAGTAGACTTCCATGTCCATGGGGAAGAGCCTCACAGGGCCAGGCTGGGGTCTGCCCAAAATTCCTGGCACACCAAAGCTGGCCGAGTAATCTATTCTCTGCAAACATGCCTATGTCTATGGCTTCCCAAGCACCTTTTTCCTCTTAAGGTTGTTTGTTAGTTTATTTCAAAGTAAAATTTGTATCTGGTGAGTAGAAGACACGGAATACACCCTAAGTGGATAAAGCATTCCATATTAGGGGCTTAACATTTGTAGCTCACTTAATTTTCACAATATTTATTTAATGAGAGATAATTAGAGCCATTTCAAATGGAGAAACACACGCTGGGGTAAGTGAAGTAACTCATGGAAGACAAAGGCCAGATCAGGTTTTGTTCTGCTTTTCCCTGTTTTTTCAGGGAGCACCGAGACCTGACATCACCAGTGGGCGCCGCCATGAAGGCAGCGGGGAGAAGAGGAGGGTGGGGCCCCGGTCCCCTCTGCTGGCTTCTTCCCAGTCTCCCTCTCCTTCCTGAAACTATTCCATCTCTAACGGCATGAAAGACCCTCGTCACAACAGGGTTGTCTTCACTATTTTCTTATATCATTTAAAAAGTGGTGCTTTTTTAAAAAAAGCAAATGAGACCAAAAAAACATCGTTAATAGATTTAATTATCATTTGAGTTTTATGTAGTTACCTCCAGGGCACAGCGAAGGAGGAGCAGAAGCCAGACAGAAGCCTGCCACGCTGTTTTCCACAATACCCAGCTCAGCTACTTAGCTGCGTGGGTGGTTGCTATGGGCAACTACTTAAACCCAGGGAAGGTGGGGGGAGGGTGGGTTGCAGAGTGCAAGGATTTAAGGGATTTACCTAATTTTGGGAAAATAAAACAAAACACCTAACATTTCTTCCCCAAGGTCACTACTCTCTCCCACTAATACTAGGAATTCCCTCTACCCGAGATTGTTTTCTTTCAAGACAGACAAGGAAAGAAAACATAGGAAGGCGAATCTTATCTTCTGAACAGCTCAATCTCAAAATATTCAAAATGAAGGAAAATGAAGATGGAAATTTTCAGCTTTTGATGGACTATCACCATGACTGTAAGTTGAAAAACAAAAACTGAACAACAAATCCAGTCATCTCTACAATGGGCCTTGGATTGATTTTTTAATGGTAGACTGTTTCTATTCAACCCCATACCTGCAGGTAGGGAACCAAGAAGGCAAGTTTGTGATCGTACTTTCCTATTTTGGTGGCTGGGAATATATTTCACTTTATATCATGTTTCTAGATTCATTTTCACTATTTTCAAATGACCAGGTGCATCAAGATTCAACTCTTGGCTCCTTCCTGTGTTGTCTGTTGCCCAAGGACTATAATTCCATGAGCACTTTCATATGTTGTGAATATTTTTCCCATCATTAGACCTTTCTGCCTTGCATAAAAAATATTCCCCATTCAAAGAAGGAACTGGTTACATAAATTATGGTCCATGCACACAATGAATGGGAGACTTAGCAGTTGTTAAAAAGACAACTTTTTATGGTTCATCTATGCGTACTCAGGGAACAATGCTTACGATATAATTTTAAGTGAGAAGAGCAAATTGTACAATAGTCTGTGTAAAGAAAGTCTAGACACGTGCATGTGTAATAGGCAGAACATTTCTGAAGGGACCCATAAGAAATGGAGAATCCTTTCCTCTCTGGAGGGGTGAGAAGGTATTGGAGAGGGAGGATGACTTTAAGTGCTAAAATATTCTTTGGTGCTGTTGGGATTTTTGTAGGTATTATTTTTAAAATAATAAAAAGAAAATCTCCCCACTTTCCCTAAACAAAAAAGAGACATTTGTAGACAGTGTTTATTGTGGTGTGGGATAATGCCCCAATACACAAAACCAAAACCGTCACTATGACAACAGCAGCAGCTGCAGCAACAGTAAGGTCTGATGTTGGTTGACTCTTGATTTTTGGTGTCCTTATTTACCGGTGTTTCTTGGTGTCCCAGCTCTTTCTAGCACCATGCCAGTCTGTTCTTACCATTTCCTCCTTGGACTGGTGCAATTTTCTCTTGGCTCTTTTACTAGACTTCAAACTCTCTGCCTATAATTGGTCTCTTTATATCACACGAAGAGGAAGTTTAGTACAGTGGTCAATGGGATGGGCTCTGGGTTCAAATCCAGACTGTGTCACTTCTAGCTCTGACCCTGGGTAAGTCAATTAACCTCCTGTGGCCCAGTTTCTTTCTTGTATAATAGATAATAATAACAATGACAACAACAACATTAATAATAATTATAATTCCTGCTGGGTATGGTTGCACACACCTGTAATCCAAGTACTTAGGAGGCTGAGACAGGAGGATTGCAGGATTGCAGATGTGAGGCCATTCTTAGCAACTGAGTGAGGTCTTCAGCAACTTTGCGAGATCCTGTTTTTTTTTTTTGCGGCACCGGGGATTGAACCCAGGGGCGTTCTACCTCCGCGCTACACCCCTGGCTCTATTTTTTATACTTTATTTTGAAACCGGGTCTCACGAAGTTACGGAGGGCCTCACTAAGTAGAGAGAGAGAGAGAGAGAGAGAAAGAGAGAGAGAGAGAGAGAGAGAGAGAGAGAGAGAGAGAGATGAGGCTGGCTGCGAACCCAGATCCTCCAGTCTCCACCTCCCAAAGTACTGGGATTACAAGTGTGTGCCACCACGCCCGGTGTGTGAGATCCTGTTTCAAAACAAAAAATAAAATAGGGCTGGGGGTGTAGCCCAGAGGTAGAATGCCCCTGGGTTCATTCCCTGGTACTACACAAAAATAAAAATAATTCCTGCCTTAATGGTGTCATTAGAGTTCTTATATGTCTTGTGCCTGGCATATAGGGAATGCTTCTAAATGCTAGTCCTTTTTATTCTTGGAGATTTTCTTTGGTTAAAATAAGGTACATTCTAACAGCAGGAAAAACCAATAAGAAAGAAGCAAAAAGAAAAACAAAGGGAAATGACCAGGCATAAAGCAAAAGTCACCTATAAAATCTCCCCACGGAGAGGGGGGCTGTTGAGATGTTAGGAGGCATCGTCCATACACATGGACTCGTGTAAATGTTATAGAAGACACTTTTCTCTAAATGAGAAAAAACATTTTCTCCTGTCATCGACATTGTCACTCCACACCACACTGGCCATCATTCTATACTTTGTGTCATCCACTGGCCTTGCCATCGACGGTACCCTATTACTAACTGGATTGAAACCAAATGAATTCTCTGTATATTTAAGGATCTTGCTAATTAAAGTGCTCACTATCCAAAGATGGCTTTGCGATACTCCTCCCTATGCATTGGTCAGCTTGGTTTCTTTATACCCAGACATATCCCCCCCTTCCCAGTCTTGTTGCCTCTGAGTGATTATTGTAATTCCAGGTTAAATCCTTTCCCTTTTATGAACTCATCTCTTTCTGTTTGCATTTCATTTTAGTTTCCCCCCTTTTCTGAACAATTACAGTACTTTAAGTCAGAGGAAAGATATGTAATGTAATTTTGAAACGTAAATAATACAAAACCATTTTCATAGCTCCTAGTGACAATCATCTATGTGTATCTCTCTTTTACCCTCAGAGAGTATAGCAGATTGATAACTTTGATTCCTCTGGAAAGAATTCTAGGTTGAGAGTGAAAAGACCTGGGTCCTAAAACTTGCAGACTAGTGTAAGCAAGGGACTGCTTTTCTCTGGGCCTCCATTTCTTATTTGTAATATAACAAGGTTGTGATCATCTCTAAGGCTCCTTAGAGCTTTACTTCTAAGACTTTTCTTTAATATTATCTCGGAAGAAAAGCTACATGAGGAAGATGCACAGTGACATAGTGAGTCTCTGAGGGGATAAAGCTCTGACTTGTGGGGTATGTTGATTTCTGTGGTGTAAATATTCCCATCACTGCCAGTATCAAGTTTCTAGATGACAAAAATGAACATAGTGTCGGGATGAGTTGTCCACCATCAGCTGTCTTTGGTTGATTGGACCTAGCATTGCCAAGTGGTTCCCTTCGATGGAGGAATGCAGTCCCAGGCTTGATGAACATGACCAGTGTTATGGTTGGATCTTAAATGTCCCCCAAAGGCCCATGTGTCGAAGGCCTGGTCTGCAACCTGTGGTGCTATTGGGAGGTGGTGGAACCTTTAGGAGGTGGGGCCTAGTGGGAGGAAGTTAGGCTATTGGGGGTGTGTCCTTGAAGGGGAATATTGGAACTCTGGCTCCTTCCTCTTTCCTTCTTTGTCTCCAGGCTACTGGCTTCCCACCATGATGCTCTACCTAGCCAAAGGTCCAAAGCAATGGAGCCAACTGATGGTAGACTGAAACCTCTGAAACCAGGAGCCAAAAGAAACTTTTCCTCATTATAAGTTGTTTATCTGAGGTATTTTGTCACAGCAATGGAAAGCTGATCAACAGAACCATCTAGGTTGATCTCTAGCTTTTCTCTATCTAAAACTCTGACATGACCTTTCTTTACTGAGTGGGAAAGGTCAGCAACAAGGGGAAGGGGTCTTCACTTGGCTTTCTAATCTCAGGCTCTGAAGACAGTAGCTCTGGGATGAGTCCAGCTTCCTTGGGGGCTGAAACCCTCAGCAGGTATCCACCTTTCTTGAAGTCTGGTGCAGGGACAATGCTACTCAGGTGCCGGAAGTTTCACATGCACTTTGGTACCCTGGATCTAGCCGAGAGCCTTCAGCTCTGCCTTTTCTGGGAATGAGAAGTGGTCCAAAGAACTAAAAGAAGGTTCTGAGCTGGAAGTCAAAAACAATGTCCAGATGGTGCAGACAGTACCCAGACTGTTTCAGGAAGAGTCCCCACTGTACCAGGAGTCAGTGGGAGGAAGAAGGTTGGTGTGGAAAGCAGCAGTTCAGAGCTAAAGACACAGGACCAAGCTGGGTTCTATCTCACAAGGCTTACAACTACGAGAAAACTTTGGTTCATCTGTAAAGTCTTGGTTTAAGCCAATTCTCAATTCCCTCTGAGACTTTTGAGAGGATCAAATGAGGTGTACTGAAGATACACAATAAACTGGTACTGACACTATTTGTCTTGAAAAAACAGGCTTAGAAGAAAACTAAACTATTACTAGTTGTCAGAATAGGTGATCAAATGGGTTTCCTCCTCGTTTCTTAATGTGGGCTCACAGATAAGTTGTAAAAGTGCTGAATGGTTCATGTGGTCATTGAAGAGGACCCTTCCCTAATTCTAAACAAACTAGCTAATGCTGCTGTCTTATAGCCAACTCCCTCCCTCCTCCTCAGAGCTGGAAAGAACAGGGATTCCCCAGATGAACTATAGGAAATATGCTAATGTTCAAAGTGGATGACAATACTAAGGACTGTGTAGATATTTTTAACATGCTAATGTGTACCTGCCAGACTGTGCTCCCAGCCTCCAGGTGGGCTGGCAAAGCTCAGCAGGGTTGAGAAGGAATAGAGAGCGTTTCAGAGAACCACAAATTCAGATGCACAGGGGGCTGAAGAATATAAGAGAACAGATACAGCCAAAGGATGCCAGGCAGATCTCAGATGATAATTTGGTCTAACAACCACAGGTTCTCCTCCATTTGATCGATTACACTAGGAATCCTGATAACTCATATAGCCAATGCTTTGCACATAGTAGGCAGCCGAAAAGATTAACGATGATGAACTGGGTGCCGTGGCACATGCCTGTAATCCCAGTACTTGGGAGGCTAAGACAGGGCAATTGCAGGTTCAAGGCCAGCCTCAGTGACTTAGAGAGACCCTCAGCAACTTAGCAAGATCCTGTTTAAAAAAAAAAAGAGCTGGGGGTGTAGCTCAGTGGTAGAATGCCCTAGTACCACACACACAAAAGTGATGATAATATCTAACATGTATGCAGCACTTACCATGTGCTAGCTACTGTGCTAGGTGCTTCATGCTTCTTGCACATCATCTTCTTGAATCTTCACAATTACGCTTGAGGTAGGAAATAAAATCATTCCTATTCACTGATGAGGAAACTGAGGCAGAGAATAGTGAGGTGATTTTTCCCATGGTAATACATCAAGAAGTGATGGGGCTATGATTTTGAACTGAGGTAATCTAACCCCAGAACCTGAACTCGTGAGCAATATGCTAGAATGTCTTTGTCAACTAAATGAGTGAACAGGAGATAGCATTGCAGAGGGTTAGGATGGGGAATAGTATTAATTAAGGCCTTGAGCTATGATGACTGCTGCTGGTCACCAATATATCCAGCTCTCCGCCTTCTAGGCACATAGTATTAGACTTCCGTGCATCTTTGAAATCAGCAGGGGTTGTGCAGCTTGCTTCAGCAAAGAGGTGTGAGTGAAAGCAATATGTCTCACTTCCTGGAAATAGTGTTCAATTTGCCATGATCACTTTCTGTGATTTGGTGGTCATGGAAGCACCTGCTAAGAGGGAGCCTCTGTCATTCTGAGTATCTGAGTGAGTGCAATGAGCAGAGCCTCCTGCCAACTCATGATATTGTGAGCAAGAGACTGGGGGTTGCTTATTACAGAGTATAACCTAACCTAACCTGAGATATAAATTGGTACCAGAAGTGGGGTGTTGATATAACAACAAGAACAACAAAAATTCCTAAAGCATGTGACTGTGGTTTTAAAATTTGGTAACAGGCAGCAAAGTAATTGTTCTTAGAGGCTGGGATACTTTGATCTGTGTTACACAGTGGTAAATCATTTGGTAGACTGTTTTCTGCAACTTGGAAGGTAGATGACATAAAAATGGACTCATCACTCTAGAGGTACTTGTTGAAAAACACAGCATTAGTAGCGTGTACTGGTTGCTGTTGGCAACCTTTGGCAAGGTATTACACAGTATAAAAAGAACAAAACAAAACAAAAAGGTTAGATTTCAAATAGCAATGAAAGAGAAAAAGGAGAGCCCAGACATTTGTGGACTTGCAGGATTGAAAGAAGAAACTAATTTCCAACTAACTTGTAAAAGGTAAGTGTGAGAAGGGTTTGAGTGAGGCAGGTATGTGAAAACCACCCATTGTGGCAAAGCCCAAATCAAGGGTGTGGCTGCCCTGCCCCTCTGTTTAAACCAGTGAGTGGATTCAGAGCAGTTAGAATGAAGATACGATGAAGTAACTCCCGCTAGTTAGATAAAATGACTCAGAGGAAAGCAGCTAATAGGTTTAGTTCTCTTCCTCAGCCTGATGAGCTGAGAGTGTCTAAGGTGGAGGCGTGGGATAAGGAGGTAAACAAATGGGGGAAAATGATAATTTCACCTGGAGGGGATCTATCAGGGTGGGGCTTCGTACATGAACTCATTGGAGTCAATAGGTAAGAAGCTGACTGCAGTTTTGAGAGACCTGTACTATCAAAAGAACCACAAGCCCAGATCAAAAGAAAACTGCAAGAAAGCCAGATGTGGTGGTACACGCCTATAATCCTGATACTTTGGAGGCTGTGACAGGAGGATTGCAGGTTTGAGGCCAGCCCCAGCAACTTAGCGAGACTCTCAGCCACCCAGCAAGACCCTGTTTCAAAACCAAAAATAAAAAATAAAAAAAAAGGGCTGTGGGTATAGCTCAAAGGTCGAACGCCTCTGGTTCAATTCCCAGTATGACAAAACAAATTAACAAGCAAACTAGCAAAAAAGAAAAGAAAAGAAAACTGGAGGAGTAACTGGAGGAATCCTGAAATGTGTCCTGGGCTCCTAAGGAACACATGTTCTCATTCCTCGAGGTGTAATCTGGATATGGTCAAAGAGTAATAGAAAGGGAAGACTTCCAGCTCAGGGGACTAGGAGACACAGAGACCCATGGACAGGAAAGCTGTTCCCAGGGAGCAGAATTGCAGCTGAATCAAGAATTTCCTCTCCACCAAGGTAGAGAACCTGCAACATCTTAACCAGTAAGACTGCAGGATCGCTATGGATCAGTGATCACTACCTCCTGTCTTCTTCCTTCTGAATGCAAGTGCTTATTGTGGGTTTTCCTGTTCTTGTTCCACAATTATATATCGGGTGTGTGGGAGGCAGATAATTGGTCTTTTTGAGTCTGCATGTCACAAAGACACACCTGGGCCTAAGCAGATAATACTGTGTTGTTGCGGGCCTTGTTAGTCATCAGCTTTGAGGTCGCCTTGGTCCGGCTTGGGAGGGGCACAGACTGCCCACCCAAGTGGAGATTTCTGCACGCAGACAAATCTCCAAGGACCATGAGACCGATAAGCAAAGACCCTGACATCTTCCTTGTTTACCCTTTCCTTCTCTGATTCATATGTGACGACCTTGATGTTTTCCCCTGACTCCCCCATCACTGCTTTGCTATCTCGTAATTATTCCTACAATGTTTTGGTTATAACTCTCAATAAAAGCGGGACACTGATGGAAGGAAGGAGAGAGAGAAGAGATGTCTCTTCTCCTCCCCGGCCTCCTCAGATCTTGTCATGTTGAGTCCATTGTCATTCATGTGAGAGATGTCTCATGAACCAATCAACATCAACACCATCCACAACAAATGACGCCGATAGACTGTGTATCATTCTCTGTTGTACAGACAATCATACATAAACTATGACTGTAGGTCGATATGTGGCAGGAGAGGAAAGGGCGTTGAGTTTTCTCTGGTGATGGTGGAGCATGAATGCTTGCAGGAGAGAATGAGCTAAAGAGTCAGTGTCTAGAAGGATGTACTGTGGTAGTCACTAGAGCTGTTCACCAAATCCTGTTGTATATTTGTGTCTTAGCACACGGTAAGGTTGCCCGCCCTGCACCCTTTCAAATGAGACATTGCTACATCACTGGCTTTTGCCAACAAAATAGGGAAGAGGTGACCTTTCCTGATTACAAGTGAGAGCTTTAAGATCTTGTGCTCTTTGCTGGCCTTGGTGACTTCGGATGCATTTTTGTTGTTGTTTTATTCTTCTTTTTTAAAAAAATTTTTGGTGCTGGGGATGGAACCTAGAGGCATTCTACCTCTGAGCTCTACCCCCAGCCCTTTTTATTTTTGAAGCAGGGTCTTGCTACATTGCTGAGGCTGGCCTCGGACCTGCAATCCTTCTGTCCCAGCCTCTTAAGTACAGGGATTACGGGCGTGTGCCACCAGGCTGGATTGGAAGTGTTTGTTGATGTGGAGGATCCACATCTGACCCTGAGCAATATGGCAGGCAGAGTTCCCTACTGACCCACGGTAAACACGGAGCATGAGCAAGAAATACATTTTAGTTTTTGGAAGCCTCTGGGATTTTGGGGGCTGTTTCTTATACTCATTACCTGACTAGCACTGGTCTGAAGTCTGATAAGTAGGAACTCAGAGAAATTAGGATGATATCTCAGTAACCTGGTAGAAAGTCTCAGGAAGGGGCTGACGCAGAGAGAGGCTTGTGACAGTGAGACAAATTTGTCTCTTGTAGTCATTCAAGTGGGAAATAGTGAAGCCCTAAGGCTTGAGGAGGGAAGAGGTGAGCCACGATGCGTCACAACTGTATTTAGGATAATGGTAATTCTATTAACAGAGGAAAGAGCCAAGAAGAAAAGTGATGTATTTAGGGAGTTCTGGATTATTTAGATGCCTGAAACCACATCCTTCTGTATGCTTAGTTTACAAATGTAGGATCAAGTTGGGCATGGTGGCACACACCTGAAATCCTAGCACTTAGGAGGCTGAGACAGGAGGATCACAGGTTTGAGGCCAGCTTCTGCAACTTAGCAAGACCCTCAGCCACTTAGGGAGACTGTGTTTAAAAAAAATAGGGCTGGGGGTGTAGTTTGGAAATAGAATGACTATGGGTTCAATTCTCAGCACCAAAACAAGACAACAACAACAAAAAAAAAAGAAAATGTAGGATCAATGTACATGAATGATAACACTTTGGTGCTGATCTCATGCTGAAGTCTTAGACTCCTCAGGCTGGAAAAAAATCTTATGTAGATATTGTTCATCTTATTTTCCAAGCAGAATTATGAAAGCTCTCAGAAGAATATAGTCCAAGAAGTTTTAAAGAATGCATAGAAAAGTTTCTTTAAACATTTCCAAATTAATTTATGTAAAATTAATAACTGCAGCAACACTCTCTTCCTTGCAGGTAACTAAATGGCTTGGGCTGTGGTTTTGATCTCCTCCTGTTTGATCTGTGGGAGTGTTGATGATTTTTGCTCTCCCATGTGCATCCTCTATAAAGATACATTTATTTAGTATTTTAGAGGCAACTTCTAGAGTATGTCTTCCTCAGCTTTCTTTCAAAGAAGCTTTTCTTATTCCTGCATGATGTCCTGCCATCTGGGTGCAGAAGGAGGATTTTTTTTATTGATATAAAATGAAAGCAAAGCTAATACCTTGAACTATGCTGATAAAATAGTAACCTGCAATAAAAAATCCCTTCCCTGTACCAAGTAAAGTGAAGTTTTCCAACCATCAATAATTCTGAACAAAACGAATGCTCTGATTTGAATGTGTCCCCCAAAAGTTCATGTGTTGGAAACAACCCCCAAAGTCATATGTTAATGGTATTGGAGGTGGGGCCTTGGAGAGGCAATGAGGGTCAGATGAGGTCATGAGGGTGGGGCCTCCATGACCGCATCAGTGGCCTTATAAGAAGAGGATGAGAGGCCAGGCTCTGTCCTCTACATCATGATGCAGCCAGGAGGCCCTCACCAGATGCCAGTCCATGTTCTTGGGCTTCCTAGTCTACACAACTGTGAGCCAAATAAACCTCTATTCTTTCATTTTTATTTCGATACTGGGGATCGAACCTAGGGGCATTCTATTCCAAGCTATACCCCCAGCCCTATTTTATTTTGGAACAAGGTCTCACTAAGTTGTTAAGGATGGCCTCGAACCTGTGATCCTCCTGTCTCAGCCTCCCAACTACTGAGATTACAGGCATGTACCACCACACTCAGCCAACTTCTATTCTTTATAAATTACCCAGTCTATGGTGTTCAGTTATAGCAACAGAAAATGGACAAAGGCAAGCATCAACTTTAATACCTCTAGCCTCTGAATTTTTAGTTTCTTTCCTCTCTGTAGAGCCTCTCTTTTAGAGTCAAATGCGTGCGTGCGTGTGTGTGTGTATGTGTGTGTGTGTATGTGTACATATAATCTGGAAAACCAGATTTTATTAGCGTACTTAATAAATTTATTGAAACCAAGGTATAAATGACTCATACAGTACTTAAATATAATAGGTACTGAATAAATGTTTACTGCATGATTACATGAATACAGTTTCTGATTATAATTGGGGTGTTCTCTTTACCTGGTGGTCTGTACTTTAATAGGGAGAACAGATCCTAAATGGCAGGAATAACAGCCAGCAGAGAGGCGAGGCAAAGACTTTCAAGGAAACAGAAGTCTTCCTCACGGGACTGTGAGCAGCACCTTTGATCAGTCCTTCCTAAGGGGAAAGGAGACCTTCACTTCCAGAACCTTCATTTGGGGTCTTTCCTCTGCTCATACTCTCTGCTTTCCCAGGACCTTGTTTGCACAGCCCTGTGCAGCCAGGTCTACAAAACCTGGTCTGTGGTCATATGAAAAGGGTTCAAGTTATACACGGTTATGGCTGGGGTCTGGATTGTGCCCTGAAAAGCTCATGTGTTGAAAGCATGATTTCCAATGTAGCACGTTTCAGAGGTGAGACACACAGGTGACGATTACATCATGAGGGCGCTGACCTCATCCATTTGATGGATTAACCCATTCACAGCTGGATGGACTACCTGGAGGTGGGACCTAGCTGGAGGAAGTAGGTCATTGGGGGCGTGTCCTAGAAGGGTTCATCTTGTACCCAGCCCTTTGCTCCCTGGCTGCCCTGAGCTGAGCAGCTTTCCCCTGCCATGCTCTTCCACCATGATGTTTCTGTCTTAGAGCTAGCTGACCATGGACTGAACCTCTGACACTGTGAGCCAAATAAACCTTTCCTCCGCTCATTTGTTTGTGTTTGGTATTTTGGTCACAGCAGCAAAACGTTGACTGACACAGATACTGTAAACCACAGAACAGATACGGGTCTAGGATTTGTTATGGCACTTGTCTCCACTCCCCTAAAGTTGAACCCAGGTTCCTAAGATGCCATCTCATCTCCCAGTGTCCTCTGTCGGCCAAAGGCGACTGAAGCTTGGATCCTTCGGTCATTTGGTCTTTTCTTTCTTCACCTCAGGTCAAAGCAAAGTCAAAACCTTCTCAGAGTTCTTCCCGTTTCAGCTGTGTGTCTCATGCTTACACTTCTGGGTCACAACTTAACTTCTCTGACCCCTGAAGCCCCTCAAATCCATTCTTCATTCTCATCATCTACATTGAATGCTTCTTTTTTCTGGGTACCCCTTCTCAGATGTTCAAACCCAATTAGCTTTCCTTTTCTCTTCCTTTGAAAACCTCTTTAAGCTGGGTGCAGTGGTGCACACCTATAATCCCAGTACTTGGGAGGCTGAGGTAGAAGAATCTCAGGTTCGAGGCCAGCCTCAGCAACTGGGTCAATGAGACCCTTGACAACTTAGTGAGACCCTGTTTCAAAAAGTAAAATAGGGCTGGGGCTGTCACTTGGATTCATAATGTCCTCTCAAACCCCAACTTTTAAAAATAATTCCCTGCGCCAAGTGATGTGTACATGTATTTGTGTGTCACTTTGAATATCACTATGATGTATAATTACAACGCACTATTAAGGTATAAACAATAGTTTCCTGAGGTTTTAGCTAGTCCTTCATTCCATCCAGATTTCTATCTTTTCTGCATTCAACACCTGGGCTCAATTCTTAGCTCTCACATACAGTTGATAGGTAATCTCAAACAAGTTACTTAATCTCTCCAAGATGCAGAGTCCTAATTTGTAAAACAGCAGAATCACACATAGAGTTGTGATGATCAGATGGAAACACATACCTTAAGCCCTGAGCTTTCCATCGGGCACTTAGAATCTCGTTAAGATGTAAACATCTTTCCTACTTTTTAATCTAACAGGTATCTAGACTTCCTTTCATTCTTTCACCTCTCTTAGAGACACAGAAGTAATTCTGTCTTCTTTGTGATCATTGTAGGGACAGTTCAATCTATGAAGGTTCCCTTCAGAAGTAGGTTTTCTAAAGAGTAATTATATAGCAAGGAGCTCATATGGTACAGACTAAACCACACACTCAGGATGGCATCATTTGGAGGGGGGCATTCATTTCCCAATGAAGGAGAGATTTTTTTTAAGCTGGGCATGGTAATCAGGGACTCAATATAACAGGCAGTTTCTATACTATTCCGTCCTCCTTTCAATCAGGCTTATATCTTTTTTTTTTTTTTTTT
>PVJS01034654.1:0-21452 GCA_004027185.1 Glis glis
AGAGAGAGAGAGAGAGAGAGAGAGAGACAGAGAGAGAGAGAGAGAGAGAGAGAGAGAGACAGAGAGAGAGAGAGAGAGAAAGAGAGAGAGCGAGCTGAGGCTGGCCGTGAACCTGGATCCTCTGGTCTCCGCCTCCCAAAGTACTGGGATTACAAGTGTGTGCCACCACGCCCGGCTTTTGTTCTTCTTTATTGCTGAGTAGAATTTCATTGTGTGTACATCCCACAATTTTGTAATCCATTCATCTGTTGATGGACACCTAGGTTGGTTCCATAATTTGGCTATTGTGAATTGTGCTGCTGTGAACATGGCTATGCATATATTACTGTAATTATCTGATTTCAGTCCCTTTGGAAAGATACCCAGGAGTGGTATCACTGGATCATATGGTAGATCCATTCCCAGTTTTCTGAGGAATCTCCACACTGATCTCCATAGTGGCCGAACTAATCTGCAATCACACCAACAGTGTAGAAGAGTTCCAATTTCCCCACATCCTTGTCAGCACTTATTTTTTTTTTTTGTCTTCTTGATGGTTGTCATTCTGATTGGGGTTAGACGGAATCTCAATGTAGATTTGATTTGCATCTCCCTGATTGCTAATGATGTTGAACATTTTTTTCATGTATTTATTGGCCATTTGTATCTCTTCTTTTGTGAATTGTCTATTTAGTTCAATTGCTTATTTCTTGACTTTTTTTAGCATTAAGTCTTTTAAGTTTTTTTGTATATTCTAGATATGAGTCCTTTATCAGAGGGAAAGCTGGCAAAGATCTTCTCCCATTATGTAGGTTTTTTTTCTGTAGACTCTTGATGGTTTCCTTTGATGATCAGAAACTTTTTAGTTTAATGTCATCCCATTTATTAATTCTTGTTTTAATCTCCTGAGCTTTGAGGGTCTTGTTGAGGAAATTTCTACCTGTGCCTATGTGTTAGAGTGTTGGACCTATCCCCCGCTCTAGTAGCTTTGAAGTCTCTGGTCTAATTTCCAGGTCGTTGATCCATCTCAAGTTGACTTCTGTGCAGGGTGAGAGGTAAGGATTTAATTCCATTTTCCTACAAATGGATAACCAGTTTTCCCAACACCATTTGTTGAAAAGGCTGTCTTTTTCGAACATATGTGTTTGGCACCCTTGTTGAAAATCAATTGGCTGTAAGTGTGTGGATTTGTTTCTGTGTCTTCTATTCTGTTCCATTGGTTTATGTGTCTGTTTTTGTCCCAATACCATGCTGTTTTTATTTGTATAGCTCTGTAGTATAATTTGAAGTTAGAAATTTTATGCCTCCTGAATGGTTCTTATTGCTGAGAATTGCTTTGGCTATTCTGGGTCTTTTGTTTCTCCATATGAAATTCATGACTGATGTCTCTAGGTCTGTGAAGAATGACATTGGTATTTTGATAGGGATTATACTGACTCTGTAGATCACTTTTGGTAGAATGGCCATTTTGATAATATTTTTTATGCCTATCCAAGAGCAAAAGAGATATTTCCATCTTCTAAGATCTTCAATTTCTTTCTTTAGTGTTTTATAAGTTTTGGTGTAGAGGTATTTTACCTTGGTTAAATTTACTCCTAGTTATTTTATTGGTTTTGAGGTTATTCTGAATGGAATTTTTTCTGGATTTCTTTTTCAGTGGATTCATGGCTGGCATATAGAAAAGCTACTGATTTTTTATTGATTTTAAATTCCACTACTTTGCTGAACTTGTTAATCAGCTCTAGATGTCTTTTGTTGAGTTTTTTGAGTCTTCTTAATATAGAATCATGTCATCTGAAAATAGAGATAATTTCAGGTCTTCTTTTCCTATTTGAATTCCTTTGATAGCCTTCTCATGTCTTATTGCTCTGGCAAGAGTCTCGAGGACTATATTGAAAAGGAATGGTGATAGTGGGCATCCTTGTCTTGTTCCTGATTTTAAAGGGAATTCTCACAGTTTTTCTCCATTCAATATGATGTTGGCTTTGGGTTTATTGTATATTGCCATAATGGCTTTGGGTTTATTGTATATTGCCTTAAAGTTCTTTCTATTCTAATTTTCTGCTGTTTTTAACATGAATGTGTGTTGGATTTTGTCAAATGCTTTTTTAGCATCTGTTGAGATGATCATGTGATTTTTCTCTTTAGTTATATTTATGTGGAATAACATGTATTGATTTGCATATGTTGAAGCAGCCTTGCATCCCTGGGATGAAAACAACTTATTCATGGTGTACAATTTTCTTGATGTGATTTTGAATGTGCATCGCTAGTATTTTGTTTAGAATTTTTGCATCTATGTTCATCAATGATATTGGTCTGTAATTTTCTTTTCTTGAGGGATCTTTATTTGGTTTTGGTATTAAGGTGATGCTGGACTCATAGAAGGAATTTGAAAGAATTCCATCCCTTTTGATTTCACAGAATAACTTGTGGAGTATTGGGATTAGTTATTCTGAAAAGGTTTTGTAGAATTGAGCTGGGAATTCGTCTGAATCTGGTCTTTTCTTTGAAGGAAGGATTTTTATTGCTGTTTCTATCTCTTTGCTTACTATTGGTTGGTTTAGGTTTTCTATCTTCTTGGTTCACTTAGGTAGGTTGTAGGCATCTAGAAATCTGTCAATTTCTTCCATGTTTTCCAGTTTATTGGAGTATAAATTTTCAAAATCCTTTCTGATGATCCTCTGTATTTCCCCACTGTCTGTTGTGATATGTCTTCTCTTTCATTTCTTTTCTTGTTTTTTTTTGGTACTGGGGATTGAACCCAGGGGCATTCTACCTCCGAGCTACACCCCCAGCCCTATTTTTCATTCTTTATTTTGAAACAGGGTCTCACTAAAGTTGCGGAGGGCCTCACTAAGTAGCTGAGGCTGGCCGCGAACCCAGATCCTCTTGTCTCAGCATCCCAAGTACTGGGATTACAAGCGTGTGCCACCACATCCGGCTTTTCCTCTTTCATTTCTGATTTTAATAATTTGGGTTGATTCTCTCTTTATTTTTGTTAGGTTGACTAAAGGTTTATCAACCTTGTTAATCTTTCAAAGAACCAGCTTTTTGTTTTGCTGATCTTTAGAATTTTTTGTTTTTGTTCTTTAGTTCATTGATTTTTGCTCTGATTTTAATGATTTCCTGCCTCCTACTGGCTTTGGGATTAGACTGTTCCTGTTTTTTCAGGTCCTTGAGGTATGTCATTAGGTTGTTTATTTGGTGATTTTCTGTTTTTCTTATGTGGGCACTCAGTGCTATAAATTTTCCTCTTAAGACTGCCTTCAAAGTGTCCCATAGATTTTGGTATGTTGTGTCTCTATTTTCACTTAATTCTAGGAATTTTTTTTATTTCTCCCCTTATTTCTTCTCTGATCCAATACTCATTCATGTGTGTATGATTCAGTTTCCATGTATTTGTGTAATTTTTAGTGGTCGTTGTGTTGTTGCTTTCTATTTTCATTGCATTATAATCTGAAAAGATGCAGGGAATTATATTATGTTTTTGAATTTCCTCGTACTTGCTTTGTGGTCCAGAATGTCGTTTATTTTGGAGAAGGTTCCATGAGCAGCTAAGAAGAATGTGTATTCAGCTGTTTTTGGTTGGAATATTCTGTATATGTCTATTAGGTCTATTTGGTTTATGGTGTTCTTTAGGTTTTAAGAGTCTTTATTCATCATTTTCTGGAAGATCGATCTAGTGGTATGAGTGGTGTGTTGAAGTCTCCCAATATTATTGTGTTTGGGTCTATTTGAGATCTAATGTCCTGAAGAGTTTGTTTTATAAAAGTGTGTGCACCCACATTTGGGGCATAAATATTTACTATCATTACATCTTCTTGTTGGATTGTTCCTTTTATTATTAAGAAGTCTCTTCTGATACGTTTTAGCTTAAAATCTGCTTTGTCAGATATAAGCGTTGCTATCCCTGCTTGTTTTTGATCTCCATTTGCATGGTGTATCTTCTTCCAACTTTCACCTTTAGCTTGTGTATATCTTTGCATGTAAAATGGGTTCCTTATAAGTAGCCTATGGTTTGATTATGTTCTTTAACCCACATTGCCAGTCTATGCATTTTAATTGGGGAGTTTGGATTTTTGACATTCAATGTTATTTTGAGATGATTTTTGTTTCCTCTCATTTTAAGTCATATTTTCTGTTTGATATAGTGTTAATTTTCCTTCACTTAGTTGCCCATCTGGTGGAATTCACCTCTCCTCTGCTTCTGGTATTTGCTTCTTTTTTCTTCCTTGTGTTTTATTTAAGTAATTTCTCTAGTGCTGGCTTGGTAGTCATGAATTCTTTTAGTTTCTGCTTGTTGTGGAAGCTTTTTATTTCTCTATCAATTTTGAAAGATATAGCTGGATATAGCAGTGTTGGTTGTAAGTTGTTTTTTTCAGGGTGTGGAGTATACTGTAGCAGCCCCTTCTGGCTTTTATGACTTGGGTTGAGAAGTCCAGAGTGATTCTTATGGTTTTGCCTCTGAATATCACCTGTTCTTTTGTTCTTGATACTTTTCAGATTCTTCCCTTGGCCTCTATGTTAGTAATTTTGATTATTATGTGTCATGAGGAAGTTCTTCTTTGATCTCGTCTTGTTGGTGTTCTGAGTGTTTCCTCTACATGGATGTCCAAGTCTTTGTCTATGTTTGGGGAATTCTCTGCTATTATTTCTCTGAAGAAATTTCTGATACTCTTGGTTTATGCTTCAAGACCTTCTTCAATGCCTATTATCCATAAGTTAGGTAGTTTCATATTATACCATATTTTTGGAAGTTCTGGTCATGTTTTTGTATTGTCTCCCCTATATTGTTGACAGTATGTTCAGTTTTGAATGAGCTGTCTTCCAATAGTGAGACTATTTTCCATGTAGTCTAGCCTTCCAGATGTGGTTTCTATTGAGGTCTTTAATTCATTTATAGACTCTCATTTCACTCAAAGCCTCTTTTTGTTTCTTACTTAGGGCTTTAGTTTCTCCATTCATATGTTCTTTAATTTCCTGTACACTTTCTATGATTTTATCTCTGAGGCTTTTGATTATATTGAAAATCAAAATTCTGAATTTTCTTTCTGGAATTTCCTGCAGCTCACTATCAGTGATCTCCCTGTTGTTGAGTTTATTGTTTCCTCACTCGTCTTCATTTTCATGTTTTCAGAGTACTCAGGTTTGTTTTTCTGTTTCCTTGGCATCTTCTTCCCCTTTGTGTCAGATTCCTGTATCTATTTGTTATCCCTTTATAATAAGGCCTATGCTGTGGTTATTTATTTGCCTCTATAATTCTGTCTCATATAATCAAACTTTTGAGTTTGTCCCCCAGGGTCTCTTTAACAAGATATAGTTATCAGTGCAAACAGGAGTCTCTGCTTGACTGATGTTCACTGTGTTTTCCAGGCCCAAACTCCATAGAGCCAGAGACTATGATGTTCCAGTCAGAGCCTGCAGGCTGCTGGTTGGGATTTAATGCCCCACAGACACCACTGCTGCTCTTCTGATTGTGAACCCATGAAACTCTGCAGAATGCTGATCTCTTCCCTCTGTGGCTACTGGGCCTAAGCTCAGCAGGGCCAGAGATTACTATGTTCTGAGCTTGTGGCCTAGCTGACTGAGCTTTGATGGCCCAGGGACACCACCACTGATCTGCTGATTGTGATCACGTGGAGCTGTCAGTAACTGGCATGCATGCATACCAGACCTAAACCCTGCTGGCAGAGAGAATGTTGAGTTACTAGCCTGTAGCTATGATCATGTGAACCCCTGCTGGCCCCTGGCCTCCCTGCTTTCAGGGCTCAAGTGCTAGCAGGGAGGGATTGTATCAATATGAGCCTAGGGCTTGGGTGGCTCAGTTATTTAGCCCCAAGGTCACTGCTGCTGCTCTGGGTGTCCGTGTGAGACCTTTTTGGCCTCTGGCGTTGGTGCTTGTAGCACCCAAACACTGCTGGGCACAAGTTAATATCCCTCCAAGTCTGCAGCACAGTTGGCTAAGTTACTTCACCCCACAGGCACCATGGCTGTCAGTCCTGTGGTGATTGCTGGAGGCCCTACAGAGGTGCAGCGATCTGTGGACCCTAGGTCCCTCCTGCCCAAATTTCCTTAGGGGCTGTCTACTAAATCATGTTTCTGCTGTATCCAACTGTATCCCCTGCCTGCACCTCCACAGGGATGATTAGCAATCTCACAGACCCCATGGTTCTGTTTGTTGCCATGCAAGTCCCTGTGGCCATGCAGGGCAGGCTCTCACTGGGATGGTTTGTTAACTCATGGTCTTGAGTGCTGCTCGAGTCTCTGCAGGTAGGGATGAGTTTAACTGCAGCCACAGGATTCCATTGTGCAGTCCAGCTGGGCAGTCTGGGTAGTTGAGTGTTGAGGTATTCGAGTGTGGATAGAAGCGTGCGATTGCTTTTGTTGATAGTTTTCTGCAGTCACTGGCTCAACAAGATTCTGCTCCTTCTTTGCTGGAGTTGGTCTCTGGGAGCTGTGGTCTTGGCAGCCACCAGCCCAGTGTGAGCTTGGCGAGGTGGCACTGTCTCTACTCTCTGCTCACCAGGTGAGACCCACAGAGCTCTTTCCACTTCTCTCTTCTCTGTGCTGCATTCAATTCCCCCACATTTCGATTGTCA
Organism: Glis glis; assembly: GCA_004027185.1. Taxonomy (NCBI): domain Eukaryota; kingdom Metazoa; phylum Chordata; class Mammalia; order Rodentia; family Gliridae; genus Glis; species Glis glis. Next base: position 6,582 of record PVJS01034654.1, read on the forward strand.
TTTTTCTGTTGAGTTTTGACTGCTTTTCTTCTCTGGCCAAGAAGCAGTCTTCCTGCTGGTTGAGTTCCGAGTCTCTGAGCGCCTGAGACATGCTGTCTCCCTCTATTCCACCATATTTAATCTCTGAAACTGTCATTTTTAAAAAAAATCTGCTTTTCCTCTTTTTTGTGCTCTAAGAGTTTCATAGTGCTACTTCACTCTTTAATTTTTTTGTTTGTCCTTTTACTGGATAACTTAAAGTTATCTGTTTTTGAGTTTGCTGATTCTTCTTCTTGATTGAGTCTGTAATTGAAGTTTTTTATTCAGTTTTTCAATCCATTTTTGGCTCTAGTATTTTTCAGCTTTAGAATTCCTCTTTGGTCCTTTTTTGTTGTTTCCAGCTCTTTGTCAATATTCTAATTTGATTTATCCATTATTTTCCAGATTTTTTGATCTATCTGTCTATTCTTGTAGCTCACTGAACTACTTTAAGATGATTATTTTGAATTCTTTTTTCAGATAATTCATTGATTTCCATTTCTTTGTGATCATCAAGAGCTTTATTTGGTTCCTTGGGCAGTGGTGTTTTAGAAATTCATGTGCTGTATGAATAATTTTGTGTGGGACATGCATAGAGATTCTTAGAGTACCATCTACAGAGGGTGCTTGTAGTGCTGACAGAGTACATTTGTTTAATGGGAACATCCACAGGTGAGCCATCCTGCAGGGGTCAAAGACAAGCCCATTTGTTGAATAGCAGAATTTGCGGCTAGCTGTTGAGAACTGTGCACCAGTTGCTCTGAACTTCCTCTTCTCCCTGTTCCTAGCTTTCCTCAGATGATTCAGCCCTGTGCTTCCCATCTGTGTGCTCTGGGCAGGTAAGACAGAATTGGACTTCCTGGGAAGTGTTCAGCAAGGCTGTCTCTCATTTTTCTCCAGGAGAGAAATCATGAGCTAAGGGGCACTCCCTCAGCACCAAGCTGTGATACTTTGTGGGAATGGTGGTGGAGTTAAAGTGAAACTGATTTTCTAACTCTCTTCAGTGAATCTACTCTTAGATTTATTGATTCAAGGGCTTCACAAAGCCTACATCATATGTAGGTGATTACAAAAATTGCTATATTTTGTTGGAAGAAGAGAGCTGGATCTTCCTATACTACCATCTTGTGAATGTCACTCTCTCCCACTGCTTCCTTTTTTATATTCTCATAATGTTTCGATTACATAGATTTTATTATTATTATTTTTGTGGTACTTGAAATTGAATCCAGGGGCATTCTACCTCTGAGATACACCCCCAGCCCTATTTTTTATTCTTTACTTTGAAACAGGGTCTCACTAAGTTGAGGAGGGCCTCACTAAGTAGCTGAGGTTAGCCGCAAACCTGCGATCCTCCTGTCTCAGCCTCCCGGGTACTGGGATTACAAGCATGTGCCACTACACTTGGCTCGATTACATAAAATTTAAAACCAGGTTCATATTTAAATTTTATTTATGGTGTACATCAACTTGTATGATTTTTTAGCAACATTTGGGGCCAATCAAGACAGGTTTTGGAACAAAAGAAATTATGCCCTATGTTTTATTAAAAGGTTTATATTTTAATGATTTTCCCAAAATATGTTGGGGGCAAAGTAATACCATAAAGAACAAATAAAAATAATTGGATGAAGATAAGGTTACCATATGTTTGTAGATAAATGTTGTTTAGGTTAGAAGACAACTAATAAAGTTATATCTTAAGAAAAACCTAAGAAGGATAAACTTATCTATAAGTAGAATTGAAGTTGCCTTTGCAGGCAAATTGACCAACTAAAATAAACTTCTAATACTTATTCTCTGAAACAAATAGAATAAGGAGAAAGAATAAATTGACTTTTAAAGAATATCAGTAAAGACATCTTAGATATACAGAACTTGAAATGTTAAATTCAGAGGAGTCAGTATTTTTCCAACAGTGCTCTTAATAACAAGATTTTTTTATTTAGTAATGTCTCAGTTCTTATGAGAGGTAAAAACACAACTAAGTAAAAAAGACCTTTGCATTCAAGAAAATCATACTCTATGGATGGCTACATGAGAGTAAATCAATATGACAATTCCTATGTTTATATAGACAACTGGCATCCATTCATTATTTTTCTATAAAATATTTGAATTTAGAAAAGTAAAATATAATATTAATATAACAATTAATACTATTACAATTACTTAATTTTAAGCACTTCTGAACATATTATTGATGGTTTTTAGATTGATTTCACTTTCTTATGACTTTTATTGTTATTACATTTTTAAGTATCTTCTATAATACACTTTGAACTATAACCCTTAGCCTAAATATCAAAATATGTTAGCTCTACTTTAACTTTATTCTTTTCTTTTTAATAACCACTTCCAAAATATTTTTATTGTTGCCTCCAAACTGATTTAGCAACTTAGTGTGCCAGCCTTTTCCAACCAACATAATTATGAATTCCATGTTTATTTATTTTCTGATATTTCTTTTTGGGTCAAATTCAATTAAATTATTTTTATATTTACCATCAGAAAGAATACGTTAGCATTACATCTGTCTTTACTTTCTTCTTGTCTTGATTTGGTCATTTGTATTATGATATTGGATATTATAATGACATTGTGATATTGGTATATTTAATTTTTCTCCTCCCATTCTTTGCAGCATATCTTAGGCTCAATTTTAGTTTTCTCTTATAATATTCAAATTTCTGTCTTTGGAAACACAGATACAGTATTTAATAAATGTTTGTATGTACATTTTAACTTGTGGTAATATTAATGTTTGTTTCATTATAGACTCTTAAATAGCATCACATTTAATTTAAAATATGTAATATTCATGCTCTACTATGCAGACTAAATAAACATTTGAGGAGATTAAGTGATAATTTAAATTAAATGAAATGTAAATTTTACATGCATCCTCTTGGTATAATTATTTTTTACCTTACAATTAATAGTCCATATTTCTCAGTGTGATTACTTCCTAGCAGTTGATTACTTTAGCTCTTATCATATATTCCCTTCTGTTATTAGTATTATGCTTTGTATAAATGTATATCCTTTCTCCCATAGGTGTCAATCTTTTGAGAAGGGGAACAAGTTTGGTAAGTCCTTTTTTCTCTTCAGAGTATAGTACCATATAGTAGAGGCACAAAAATGTCACTTATTTGATTATAATTTTCATGAAAACCAAATGTATTTTATTAATAGATATTGCTAAACAACTAGCTATTCCCTAGGTATAGGGCTACACAAGGCCTTTTGGGTTCTCTTTTCTAAAGATTTGCTTCCCATATTTTTGCACGGATAAGAGTGAGGAAGGCACTGAAAACCAGTCACTGTGGCTGTAAGGCCACCTTGTAGACACTCCAATGAGTCGGAACTCTTTTTTCCTCCCAGCTTGCCCACCACCCACCATAAAGTGGTGACATACTGGGGAAATAGAAAGTATTTCAACATGTGGACAGTGAACACCAAACACCAGGACATATGTGTGTGAGAAGGATGTCATACTGCATGAATATTTCCCTAGTTGATAACCTATGTGCTACATCCCAGATCTATCCGAATTTCCCATTATAAAGAGAACCAGGCCTGTAGAAACATGTGTTATAAGAACTCATTAAGATCCTAGCATCCAAGGATACCACATGCCCTACAAAGTCCTCAGTGCGTGACAACTCGCCATTAGTGAGTCAGTCTTTTGTAGATTATATAATGCCTTCACATCGAAGTCCTCATTTTAATTGCAATTGCTCATGGAAAGGATAGCATGGCAAAGCCCTAACACCAAACATACTGAAAATAGAGAAAAAGTGTAGGAAACATACAGAGAAAAGTTCAGACAAACTCCTTCTACAGAATTTTGCCCAAGACCAGTCCTGTTTAGAATGAAGGAATATGTGTCACTTTAAGCATTACTCATGCTGCTTGCATTGATTGGATTTTTTTCATCCCTCCTGGCACCATTCAAGTTACCATCTGCATATCCTTCAGGTCTTATCTAGGAAAGCACTTCTTGAGCCTTCCTGACTGCTCAGAGTAGCATAGGCCTCCTGTGACTCTCATTATACACAATAACTTTCCATTGCTTCTTATATTCTGTAATAATAATGAGGTCATAGGCCATGTCTGTCTTGGTTATTATCATAATTTCTGCTCCCAGTCCAGTGCTTGGTGTAGTAGGGATAACATTATCAAGGTACTGCTGAGATGGCAATAAATGGTATATTTGTGAAACCTGATCAGTCCACCTATATGGTCACATTGCCATAGGGTAGCTCTAGGTTTTCGATTGACTCTGTTGAGTTGCAGCCTCTCCATCATTCCCAAGAAATATCAGAGGCATTATTTTATTCACTAACTTCTTCAAACTATTATATTCTTTCTTATTCCTTAAAAGTCCATATTTGAAACTACTATGACAAATTCCTAAATCTTAGTAGCTTTTAGCTTTCTACTAAATGCTAAAAGCATGAAGTATAGAGACTCTATGCTAGAGAATTATTATGATGCCCCAAATTTGATCCATCAGAATAAAAACTTACTAAACCCCACATCCTATATAAACATCAAAATAAAATAGATTTCATGATGTCACATAGGCACATGAACAGGTATCTTTGTCCTTGGCACAGTTTCCTGGAAGGTACAGATGACTTTGATGTATGCCCCTGTTTTTGCTGCAGTTTTTCTGTTTGAGAAAGGAGATAGCTGGAGTTTCAGTAGCTGTAGAATACCACCCATCACTAAGCACTACACTTCTCTACCATAGCATGGGGGAGAGAGTGTGCAGCTAGGTTTTCAATGCATTTATTAATAAGAATAGGGATGTGATATACATTGTTGTACATCATTTTAGACAGTCATCTGACTTTAGGCCTTAGATAAAAGGCCTAATAAAAGCATATAATAAGAACACAGAGATTCTTAAACAACATGAATATCAACCACAATCAGTGAATACATTATGGTGTTACCCTGTTGTGCAAGGGAGGATCTATCCAGGCCTGAATGAAATTATCTCATATTTAGGTAAGTCAGTCCAGGGTCTTTTCTTTGATTTACTATTTATGGTTTGCTATGGTTAGATTATGTAGACTATGAAACAAAACTTATAGCAAAACCTATACAGTGTCAGCACAAGAACCAAATATTAAACCCCATAAAAGCTAAATACTTCTCAGATTAGAAATATAAAATACAAACTCGAGGGCAAGTTGTTGGCCTACTGCTGTCATGGCTGTCAGCTCCCTAGTCCTCAAAGTCCATGGAAACACTGCCATTAAAAATAATTATCCATTCATGTGCACGCAATATCCAAACAGATTATAGCCCCTTTAGCATGATGAGTGGAAAGATTTTAGAATTACTTACCATCCCGACCCTTTTTTAACAGCCTTAAACATAGATGAGCTATTTGCATTGTGATGCAGAGTATGTCTGGGTATTTAGGAAAAGAGTGTTTTAAACCCTTAAATATTAGGCATCTTTGTCTTTCATACCTTTCGGAGTAATTACCTAAATGTATGAATAATTTTCTTAAAATGTTACAGCTAAGTCCAAAAATTCTATCCTATTCTAAGAATAAATAAAAACATAAACTGGAGTTCTTTTATGTAGGAGAGATTGATTATTTTATTAGTATTCAATATTCATAAAAATGCTTTGTTTTTACATTTTTATGGCAGTATTTAAACATAACATAAATGACCTGCAATTATATTTTAAAATGTATATGTGTAGAGTTTATATTTTCTTGAGTTTATTTATTGATATCTGAACCTCTTTGACCATGACAGAGAAGATCGCAAGAGAAAATATATAATGTCCCTGCTAGGCAGTGCCAGTTTGCTCAAACCATCAGATGTTCAGTCTGCTTCAAAACAGCTGAAAAACAAAATACATCAAATATGTGTTTTTGTAATTTTCTTGGGGCATAGAGACTGGCATGTGACCAGCCACTCCCTGAAATTATATTCAGTTTGAAACTTTCATCTTACTGCAGCCTTTCACACCAGAAGCCCAACACCTCATTTCTTAGTGTCCATCCTATAACATTGACAACCAAAACAATAAAAACAGATCAACCCACACTTTTTGTGTCAGCTAACAAAATAAAACATGTCTAGGGAAAATGTGGGCAGAGTATGAGGAAGCAACAGAAATGTGCAGAATAAGTTCCAAACAACTTTGCTTCCCTTTAGAACATGAGAGGATTCCTTTTACACATTTTTTATGATTCCTTTTACATGATTTATGGTTTTGTGATTCCTTTTGTACATGGTTTTTATCTCTAGGAATCAGGAGCCTGTACTAATGAAAACTAGTTTCTGTGCCATTTCAGAAAATTGCTACTCGATGTCATTGAAGCGTGTATTCTTATGAAATGGGTTTATTTCTGGGACACTCAATAATCTAAACTCCAAGAAAATGTAGATCATAGATTTATTTCAGATACACAATAAAGAATTTTTAGTCCACAGGATGAAAAATATGTTATTTTTTGTTGAACTATTTGAATTTTTGTGTCAACACTTTCCTTTGTGCTAAAATTAAATTGTTCTTTATTGTTTGGTGCCAAAATGATCTTTTCATAGGAACTAAAAATGATAGCAATGTTTAGTTTGTGAAAATTTAATTATCTCATTCAACAATTATTATTTTGAGCATCTACCACATGTCCATTATTCCTGAGGCAAAAGGAATGCAATAATGAAGATGTCAGCTTTGATTTCTTCGTTCATGGAGCTTATAAAATGAGAAACATATTTATCAAAAAGCCTCTCCTACATGCGCATGTGTATACACATGCAACACAGTGGTAAATGCCATGAAGGAAAAGTAGATTGTGCCATAAAATCATTTTAAGAGGGAGTTTGTGTAATCGGGGGTAGGAATCAGGTGATTTCTAGTAGAGGTGATATTTTAGCTGGATGAAGAAGTGATCTTTAACCTGGACACTGGAGAATGTGTGAAAGTTAAATAGGCAAGAGGAGGAAGGACATTTTCACATGGAAGGTTCATTTATGTGTGTGCAGAGTTGAATTGCAGAGAGCAAAACGGGATGTGAGTGGAGAAGGTTTGCAAAGCCAGCTAGGGGCCAGATAATGCAGGGCTGATGAGGCCATGTGAAAAGGAAAAGTTTTAAGTAGGAGAATTAAGTGGCAGATTTGCATTCTTAAAAAGAAAGTACTTTGGCTGGGTGTGGTGGTGCATGCTTGTAACCCCACTACTTGGGAGGCTGAGACAGGAGGATTATAGGTTCAAGATCAGCCTCAGCAATATAGTAAGACTCTCAACAACCTAGTGAGACCCTGTTACAGAATAAATAAATAAATAAATAAAAAAGTCTGTGGGTGCACCTTGGGCTGAACAAGTAGTACCTCTGTTCCTGATGGTGCTTTGTCAAAAGGTAGCCCCTCCATCTTTCATCCCTCGTGGTACTTTGTCCAGTGGTGACTGGCTGGATGAGCAGGTATCCTCTCTGCAGTGTTCTGTTCTGTACTAGTTATCCAAGGGAGAGGAGTTTGATAGTTTAGGCCACAGAAGCAGTGACATCATTTACTTGCTTTTTCCACCACTCAAAAGAGTTTGAATACAATTTTCCTTGCATGCTAGAAAGCAATTTTATACAAATAACACTAACTTGTCCTAATTTCCAACATATTTGAGACAAAGTCAATAATTCTTAAAGGTAATACTTATGTGGATTTTCTGGACAGAACTCTTTCTCATTGTTCCTTTGACCTAGTAGGTTTTTGGAAACCGAAAGGGGCATTTCAGGGACATGGTTTTTTATTGTCTTCCTTTTCTCCTGGGATGATACACTTTGAAAAATGCAATGTTGACAAAATCTATGCTTACTCTCCAAAATTTCTTCTCCCAGCAATCTTATTCCAAATCTGTGCAATCCCGAAAGATTGGAATTATATTCTAGTACTATAGGGAGTTTTCAGAAACTGAGATCCAGTCATTAAGAATGACCTATTCTAATGATCTACAACACAGTTAAGCATTTAGTCATGATAGAAAGGTCAAAATAGGGGCCAGACATTCTCAGCAGTTCACTTGGATCAGAAGGAGCCAATGATAATATAGCATTCTCTAAAATTAGCTTTGTCAACCAGCTGGTGGCAGAGGCAGTAGAGTGATTTATGGTGTCATGATACTTGGGGTTACAACAAATTAATGATAGAGAGAACTTGACCCTTGTGCTTGGTGAATGGTCAGCACTAGATTTGCAATTTTTATAAAACTGGCAGCTCGAGAACAAGGGAGTCTCAAAAGCAGTGTTGGAGTTGCACATTGAAGTGATATGGGCCAGGGTCAGAAGATGTTGCTAGCTGCCATGAGAGGACAATCAGGCTTTTTTTAGACCAAGGCAAGCACATCAGTAGCTCCTCTTGGACCTTTAAACCTGCCCTGCCTAGACACATAGGAACAGTAGTGTTCATCCTTTTCTCTGTGTGTATGTACTGGGGACTGAACCCAGGGGTGTTCTACCTCTGAGCTATACTCCCAGACCTTTTTATGTATTATTTTGAAACAGGATCTCACTAAGTTACTGTTTGCTGGCCTGGAAACCACAATTCTCCTGTCTCAGCTTCCCAAGTACTGGAATTACAGATGTGCACCACTCTACCCGGCCAGTAGTGCCCATCTTTGTCTCCTAAAATACAATTCTTTCCCTAAAAAACTTTTGTATCTATTCCTTTTTTCTTCTGTTCCTCTGATTATTATTTCCTGTTTTGTTTTCTTTTTCTTTAAATCACCCACACTTTACTTTTCAAATTAGTTTCATTCTATCTCCTCTTTATTGTCGTATGATTTTTAAATTTTTAAATTTTCTCAATTGAGTATAATACAGAACAGAGGTAAATGCACTAAAGCATTTGGTGTATTTGCTAAAACAAATTTAACAACTTTTATATCATTTGTAATTTATCTAAAAACACTACCACCACAAAGTTAGCATCAATTTTACATTGTTGTAGTTGGGTACAATTTGTCTTATAAGTTAGCAGTTCTTTTTTTTAACTTCAGTCTCTTATTTATTTTAATCTGTTACTCATTAATCAATTAGCATATACCCATTTTCAAACTAATTTAAACATAGTATTATTGCAATTTAGGATTATGGTGATTATATTTCTGACTGTTAATCTATCCCAAATGCTTTAGAAAATTGATGATTATTTCAATGATTATTAATTCCTGTAAATTTTGTTTTAGAAGATCCTTCTCCTAATCAGAGTGAAATTTTGTTGAAATCTTAGGGACAGGAGAGGCTCTGTGATGCTATATAACAGAACTTGATTTACACTGTCTCCTGTTTAGAGTGGATGTTTTAAATCATTATCCAAGTAGTAGGTGAAAGATACTCTTGATTTATGAGACTTCAGAAGGAACAACTTTTCAGAGGGTTGCTGGAAAATTACACAATGGTATTTCTAGGAGCTCATACCTAGAAAAGTGCTGGGTTTAGGATTTATATAGATTATCTCATTAAATCTTCTCAACAGTCTTACAATGAAGGAACTGGTATGTTACAACTTTACAAACTATGAAAGTGAAGTTTAAAAGGGCCAAATAAATTTCTTAGGATTCTGAACACACAGGTGGAGAGCTAGAATTCAAACCCCAGGTGGTCTTATTCCAGCACTAGAGCCAAACCTCTATGCAACCCTGACCCAGCTGCTTCTTATTATTACTACCTCTGTTAAGTTGCACCGACTTGTAAAAAAATGAGTGCTAGTGATTTGTGGATTCACAAAGTATTCTCAGCTTATAATTATGTTGCAATTTCTTTAGATTACTGTAATATTCTTTCCTAAATAATCTTTTTGTACTTCACTTAATTTTATTTCTATAGCAATAAATAATGTCTTTGCTGCTAATACAATTAAAAAACATGAAAGTAGTCCCAAACCTTTGTTATTAATTAAATAAGTAACGTGAGAATGAGAGTGAAAAGCTAAGCAACATTCAAATATGATTCTGCATCATCATATATCTTTGGAATTTCTAAAATATATGAAGTGGTTGTGAATCTTTTTGTACATATTTTCAATAAGCATAACACATATCTTCAGTAAGCAGAACCTGCCCTTGGTAATGTATTTACTCACTTATTTTTCTTTTTATGGCCCTGCTCTAGCATAAGGCTGGGCTGTTTGTTTCCATGGTTGGTAAATCGGCAGGAATGAGCCTGCTCTCATTCAGAATTTGACAAATCATTTACACTGTCAATGACATTTTCAGGTTCCTAAGGCTTCAATACCTTGAGCATTGTCTATTGTCCAGTGCTCTGCAGGGCATGATTTAGAATAACCAATATGCTTGAAAAGAAACATAAACTTTTTTTGTGGAGAAAAGAAATATAAGCTTTTTTTTTATGCTCCTGTATGTGGGTTGGCACCATCTAATCAGTGAAGGGTCGAGATAAAACAAAAAAGACAGAGAAGAGATTAATTTGTTATTCTCTTCCTGGAGCCAAGGCACCTTTCTTCTCTGCCCTGGGACATCATAACTCCATGCTCTCCTGCCTCTGGACTCCAGAACTTGCACCAGAGATCCCTCAGGTTCTTAGGTCTTTGGCCTTAGACTGAGTGTCTGAATCATTGGCCTCCCTACTTCTGAGGCTTGTGGACTTGGGCTCATGCGTGCTGCTAGCCTTCCTGGGTCCCTAAGTTACTGGTAGCATATTGTGGGACTTCTCAGCCTCCAATTCTTCTAGAGAATTCCCTTTAGTATTATCTATCTTTCCATCTATCATCTATCTATCTATCTATCTATCTATCTATCTAATCTATCTATCATCTACCTATCATCTATCTGCTTATATATTTTCTATTAGTTTTTTCTTCGTAGAGAACCCTGAATTTATAGAAGTAATTTGTCATTGAAAAGGGATATGGATGGTTATAAAGTATGAGAAAAGAAAAGTATTACAGAAACACACCTTAAAAATTGTGCATTTTAACAGGTGAGTGGGAGAAGAGGTTTAAAGTAGATTATTTCCCATTTCTTACCCCAAATGTATGCCTTGAAATTATCAGTTTGAGCTTGAAATGAAGAGCTAGTGTGCATCTCACTTTGGAGTTGCACTGGAAGAAATTTTTGGAGTCTACCTGATTGGGTTCTATAAGCTTACCTTTTTTGGAAGAAGATGCTAGCAGGCCAGTAGATCCGTCAAGGTTGAAATAGCCCACTTGAGGTTGAAGAATAGACTGCTCTGAATCTCTGAATCTCTATGTGTGACTAATGGGCAAACAGAAGAACTCGTTTTTATAATGGACAGAACCTCCCATGTTTCTGTTTTTAACAAAGTTAAAACATATATTTTGAACCGAACATAATTAGTTGATAGATAATAAATCTCCTAGAGAAATCAAACTTTAGACTTGGGCAGGATTCTTGAGATCTATCATAAGACCACCTCTCTTCCTTTTACAAGTGAGGAAGTTGAACTTTAAAGATAGGGGCTGTGGCTTGTTCAGTCACATAGTAGGTAGTTATAGAATCTGGACTAGAATTAAAAATTTCTGAATGTGTTTTCATACCACTTATCCATTATCTTGTTTTTCTTTTAATTTAGTGCAAAATAAGCTAATAGTGAATTATTCTTCCATCTGAAATATTTTCTCTATATACTTATTCCAAGATGAATATAAAGACAGATACTAAAGGCTAAGCCCATATTTTTTCCCCAAGAAAAAATAAAATCTGAAGATGTTCTCACAAACCTGCCACTGACAAAAGAATCACGGGGGGAAAAGTATATTAAACACTTTAGGATCCTGAATTGGACAAAATCTTGGACCTCAAACTTGGTAGTAATTAAAAAAAATTATTTCTTGTTTTGAGTCTTTTTATCCCAGGTAGAAACAGACTTAGTATCATGTTCATGGTTGGAAAAGAAGATTGAATGCTCTGTCCTTATGCCATATGAATCCTCAGATATTCTTAAGTTTTAAAAGTTCATTTATGTAAAAATAACAGGAGATAAGTCAATTATTTCCTCCATTTTACAGATAAGGAATAAGCCAAAGATTAGTAAAATTAACCAAACTAAATAGGAGCTTTGAGATTCAAACTCAAATATCTGGGCTACAGAGATGGCACTGTGAGGTTCTACACTATTCTTCTATATAAATGACCAAATCTAGAAAAAGGCCAAAGCTATGTTTTCAGTGGCATTCTTCGATCCTGTAGATTTTATTATAATTTTGGAATCATTCATGAAGACAATAGCCTGGTATGATTATAAAAGTTGCTAAACCTAATGTCTTTGGAATTTCAAATATTACATTCCTGAATCCCCTTATGTTCTTCTAGTGTGATATTTCATTCTTCCATCTTATATCCTTGTTACCAAACATCTATGTGGAAAGCATTTGACCTCGGACTTTGGCCATATTCTGTGAACATTGCCCATACTTGTCTGGTTGTATCCCCAATGTCAGTATACACCAAACCTGAGATGTCATCATACATCATCTGCCGTCAATTGTTTACCATTGGTGCATAAATTGCCTGATTATTGAGTTCAGAGATATGATAATATCCTCCCTTATTGCTTTTGATTTCAGAAAATACTATAAAATATACTTAGGAAGCTGGATGGCAAAAGGAGATGCTAAAAATGGAACTATGTCTTTTTTTCACCCAAGAGGTGAAATGTAGTACTGTGAAGTCAGATGAAATATTTGTAAGAGAAAAGCCAAGTTCACATAAGCACAATTAAGAGTGTCAAAAGCTGGCAGCTCCAAGTCGAAATTTTCTTCTCTGGGAGACAATCTCAGCTCAGTCTGAAGAGATGAGGAGATGCAATTCTTCACATTTTCTAACAGTTGTATTATTTGTTGCACTTAATCTATCCAAGGACACTTATATGATGATAATGTGACCAGAGTCGAGCTCAAAATCAAGAGTTCTTAAGCTGAACTGCACTTAAATTCATACGAGGAGCTTTTTAAAAACCTTGATGGCTGAGTCTCATTTCCAAACCTCCTGATTTAATTGGTCTGAGAGGCAATAGGGATATTGATACTTTTAAAAAACTTTCAAGTTGATCGGATTGTACCTATAGTGTTGAAAATATATAAAAAGCTCTTGGCAAAGTGGTTGAAGAAAATCTAGTGCACTTCTTTTATCACTCTTCCCCTTCTGGCTTGGGACAATCTGTTCTAAGGGCATCTAGAAGCTCACAGGTCATCTGACCTTCATGTCCTTCTTTCAAGGGACTCTTTTGAATCTGGGCCTCTCCCATGTGATGAGCTTGACTTTCTAGAAAATGATAGATGCCTATGATGTAAATAGATAATTGGGATTCAACACAATTAGTAGTTTTACAGAATGTTCTTCTCTCCACCCCAAATGAAAGAGCCCATTTCCTACAATTGAATAGTGCTGGAGAAAGAAGTGATTATCTCATGATTCTCTATTATGCCAATGATGGCTTCTCTCTCTTCATAATAGGACTCCACATGCTGGAGAAATGGATTGGCTTGTTCTCTCCAGAGGGTGCAATAGCTTCTATTGATATTAATAACTGTGCAAAGTCAGTTATATTGCCAGTGCCATTGAAGCTTCTCTGATTGCATTTATTAGGAAAAAAACATAAAAACAATAGTAATGACAGTGAAATAATTGAACTGTGATTTGGAAAAATGCTCAACGGATATCTACTGATTCTCCATATAAAATTTTCCCTTTTGTTAAAGAAAGCAAGATAATATTGGCAATTTCCAAGTCATTGGATTATTTGTTGAAGTATGTGTCATTTGATAAAAGGCTTTGCATTTGAAGACCTTAAGGACTCATATTTTAGCCGTTATCTTACTCTGACCACACTTGGAAACCTAGTAAAACTATTGTGATGCTCAGAAGAAAGCTTCTGTGTTAAGAATCAGAACTATTAAAACATGTAAGAAAAATAGAATGTGAGGGGAGGGTTGATTACTTATTTATTCCCAAGCAAGTAAAATTACTTTTGGCAAAGCCTTAGTGGTTTTAGGATTAGGATGAACCTGTTATGCCTGATTGGGTATGTGGGTATGTCTACGGTTGTGTGGGAAATATCTTAATAAAGGTATCAACCATTTCAATAATTACCTAATATGAGACAATTCTAATATTTGTGTTTGAAAGATAACATTTATAAAACAAGTATTTATTTATTCACTTACTTATTCATTTATTTATTTATTTATTTATTTATTTATTTATTCATTTGTGGTACTGGGGATAGAACCCAGGGGCATTCTATCTTTGAGCTATACCCTCAGCACCATTTTATTTTTTTTATTTTGAAACAGGTTGCTGAGGGCATTGCTAAACTGTTGAGGCTTGCCTCGAACTTGTAATGCTCCTGTTTCAACTTCCCAAGTTCTCATATTACAGGCATGTGCCACCACATCTGGCTTCAAAATAGGTATTTAAGTAGGAAAATTAATACCAGACACAGCATATCTATTAAGAATAGATGCTGTGAGAAACAAAAGAATACTTTGCAGTTTAGTAGAAAATACAAAGACCGAGGAATCCAAAGATTTGGCATGAGCTAGCTGTATGACATTCAGCAAAATAACTTCTCTTTATTCTTTTAAAAATGGCATGGGAAGAAATCATGTGTTAAAAATTGTAAAGCTCTCATAAGGTAATAAAAGATATATAAATATTTGAAGAATTATAAGAAATATTATAACTTTTCAGTAAACAGGATCATAAGATTGAAAGTAACAACATATTTAGAAATTTGTAAGCTGGGCGTGGTGGCGCACGCTTGTAATCCCAGTACTTTGGGAGGTGGAGACCGGAGGATCCGGGTTCACGGCCAGCCTCAGCTCTCTCTCTCTCTCTCTC
>PVJS01034655.1:0-21452 GCA_004027185.1 Glis glis
CCGCAAAAAAAAAAAAAAAGATAAGCTGGGCGTGGTGGTGCAGGCTTGTAATCCCAGTACTTTGGGAGGCGGAGACCTCAGCTCGCTCTCTCTGTCTCTCTCTTCCCCCCTCTCTCTCCTCTCTCTCTCTCTCTCTCTCTCTACCTAGTGAGGCCCTCCGCAACTTCGTGAGACCCGGTTTCAAAATAAAGTATAAAAAGTAGGGCCGGAGGTGTAGTGCGGAGGTAAAACACTCCTGGGTTCAATCCCCGGTACCGCAAAACAAAACAAAACAAAACAAAACAAAACAAAACAAAACAAAACAAAACAAAACAAAACAAAAAAACCCCCAAAAACAAAAGATAAGAAGCATTGGCAGGGTTTGGAGAAAAGGGAACGCTTGCATGCTATTGGTGGGAATGTAAACTGGCACAGCCATAATAGAAAGCCGGGTAGGAGACAGATTACTCAGAAGCCTAAAATTAGACTACCATATGAGCCACAATCCCACTTTTGGTTATAGTTTCAAAATAGTTAAATCATTATCTTAAAGAGATACCTGTACAGTCATATTCAATGCAGCATTACTCACAATAGCCAAGTTATAGGATCAACCTAAATGGCTGTTGATAGAAAAAATGTATAGAGAACATGTAGAGTGGAACACTATTCAGAATTTAAAAAGAAGTTCTGCCATTTGTGACAACATGGATGAACCTGATGGCCATTTTGCTAAGTGAGATACGCCAGACTCAGAAAGACAAATATATGATCTTACTTATATGTGGAATTAACAAAGCCAAATGACCACAGACTAAAACCTCTAAAAGTGAGACAAAATAAATCTTTCCTCTTTTTATCTTAGTCCAACCCCTAGCCAAATGTGGTGGTGCACACCTGTAATCCCAGTACTTGGAAGGCTGAGACAGGAGGGTCACAGGTCCAAGACCAGCCTCAGCAACTTAGCAAGACTCTCAACAACCTAGTGAGACCCTGCTTCAAAACAAAAAATAGAAAGGGGGCTGGAGATGTAGCACAGAGGAAGAATGTCCCTAGGTTCAATCCCCACTAACACACACACACACACACACACACACACACACACACACATCCAACCCATAGAAGCAGAGAGCAGCAGGATGGTGGTTTCCAGGGTTAGGGGGAAAATATTGTTCTCAACATATAAAGTTTTAGCTATGTGAGATGAATGTTTTCTAGAAGATATAATGTACATCATAGTGACTATGGCTAACAAAACAGTATCGTGTACTTGGGATTTACTAAGAGGTTATGTCTTCAGTGTTTTCAACACACACACACACACACACACACACACACACACACACGCACACACACGCACACACACACACAAATAAAATAAGTAACTATTATGGTTTGGATCTTAAATGTCCACCAAAAGCTCATGTATTGAAGGCTTGGTCCCCAGTACAGCAGTGCTCAGAGGTGGGGCTTTGGAACATGATTGGACATGAGGGATCTGACCTCATGAATGGATGAATTCATTCATGCACTCATAGCTTAATGATTTTGGGGGAAGGAGCTCTGTTATAAAAGTGAGCTCCTTTCTTTGCTTTCTGGCTACCATGAAGGGAGCAGCTTTGCTCCCACCATGATGTTCTGCCTCAAGCAACAGGCCCTGAAATAATGAAGCCAAGTGGTCATAGATTGAAACCTCCAAAAGCACGGGACAAAGTAGATCTTTCCTCCTTTTAACTCAGGTATTTTGTCACAGCAATGAAAGCTGACTAACAGTTACTAAGTGAGATGATATGTTAATTTAGTTGATCATGATGACCATCCCATAATGTATCAAAATGTCAAGTTGCACACTGTTATAGTTACATATAAAATGTCCCCAAAAGAGCTCATTTATTGATGTTTGGAGCTGATGTAATTGAGTGATGAGGGTTGTAATCCCAGCAGTGGAAAAGTCCACTGTAATGGATTTATCTGGGAGGTGGCTTGGGCAGGTAGGGTGTGGGTCCCTGGGGGTGCAGTCTTGGGGATTATATATGGTTCCTCCTCCCCCTGCTCTTTCTCTTGCTTCTGCCCTCCATGATGTGAGGATCACAGCCCATGTGCTCTCCAACTCTCCGCTTCCCTCCGCCATGCCCTGAGATCCAGATGCTGGCCTCACGTGGACTAAACACAATATCTCCAAGGAAAACTGTGAGCAAATAAATCTCCCCTCCTTCAAGTTACATGGTCAAATCTTTAAATTTTGGCTGTGAGAATACCGACGACACACACACACCTTAAATGTATGACTCGTGTCTTTATAAAAAGGGAAAATTTTGACATAGACGTGTATAATGGGAAGATGACGTGAAGACATGTGGAGACCATTTACGAGCAGAGGGAAAAAGCCTGGGACAGGTCCTCACCTCGGCACTCAGAAGGAATCAACCGTGCTGACGCTGTGACTTCAGGCTTGCAGCCTGCAGAACTGTGAGACAGTAAACTTCTGTTTAAGTCATTCTGTTTAAGTCGTTCGATTTCTGGTGCTTTTTAAGTGTCTGTCTGTTTTAGTCATTTTTCATTGTTACAATGAAATACCTGAAATAATTAACTTATAAAGAGAAAAGGTTTATTTTTGGCCCACAGTTTTGGAGGTTCTAGTCCTTGAGGCAGCATATTGAGGCAGAAGTTTGTGGCAGAGCAAAACCACTTATATTATGGGGCAGCAAAGGGAGAAAGGAAGAAGATGGAGTCCTCCCACCCCCTTCAAGGACATGCCCCAGTGACCCAAGAGCCTCCCACAAGCCCCACCTACAGGTTTCACTGTCTTCCAGTAATACCACTCTGGGACGGAGCCCTTAACACATGGACCTTTGGGAGACATGTATCCAAATCAAAGTATACCCTAGCAAATAAAGGCAAACAAATGTGAGATTGATGATTTTGAAGGTTTTTTTTTTTTTTTTTAAAAAAGCCTGGCATCCGTGTTCCCTCATGGACAGTTCCTATGAAGAGCAATTTATTCCCTGTGTATGACATATACTTTCTTGTTTCTTTTCAGGGATCGCAACTTTTTGTTGAATGCTGGACATTTAGAATAATATAATGTGACAACTCTGAAATTAAATTCACACTCACCAGGACTTTTTCTGTTACTAATTGCTTGCTTAATGACTTTTCCTGAACCAATGCTGTAAACCTGCATTCCGTGTTGCATGCGGCTCCTGAAGTCCTTACTCAGTTATTTTAGCAGTGAAGTAATGGCTGAACAGAGATTTCCTTAAATGCCTGCAACCAACAATTCTCTAAGCTTTTGCTAAGAATCTTTGTGTACCTTTTGGTGTACATTTTGCCTCAATGCTCAGACAAGCAGTATATAACACTTCCTTCCTTCCTTCCTCCCTTCCCCTTCCCCTTCCCCTTCCTTCCTTCCTTCCTTCCTTCCTTCCTTCCTTCCTACCTTCCTTCCTTCCTTCCTTCCTTCCTTCCTCTTTCTTTCTTTTTTCTTTCTTGCATGGAGGCTGAACTCAGGGGCATTCTACCTCCAAGGTATACCCCCAGCCCTATTTCATTTTTGTGACAAGGTCTTGCTAAGTTGCTGAGGCTGGCCTCAAACCTGCGCTCCTCCTGTCTCAGTCTCCCAAGTACTGGGATTAATGGTGTTCACCACCACACCTGGCTGAAACTTTCTTTACCTTCACCTGCTACTCTGTGCAGAGAGCTTCAAGATCTTCAGACAGTGAGAACGCAGGGAGAGCCAGGTCTTTTGTGGCATTGTACATCCCGAGCATATGAACAGCGGCACACATGAATGTGGCCTTCTAGATTCCAAAATATGCCAGAGTTTTTCAAAGTCCCTATAACTATCTCATCTCTAGCTCTTTTCTTCTTTCTTTCTTTCTTTCTTTTTTTTTTTTTAGCTTTTGGTCAATTCATTCTCCACTGCAACTGTCAGTGCTGCCTCCGGAAGATATGATGTTGAACAGTTTTTATCGTGTTTGTTATAAATATCCTTAATGAAAAAACTATTAGCATCAGGCAAGCTCTTAGTGGAATTTTCGAAGAACATGCCAGACAGGGCCAATCATTAAATTTTTTTCTGGGAATGGGAGTAGTTAAGGTGCTCAAATCTCACTCCGCTGCTTCAGTAGCTAGTAGATTTTGCTAGTTTTCACCATGATCGTGGGGTTGCTGGTTTTTAAGGTTACCACAGAGCTATGGAGAAAAGGGTGGGAATATAACAAGGTAATCTGCCACATAAATTGTTCTTACTGAGATTCTGACATTTTTCTTGAGTAAATGCTCCCAAGGTTGTTGCCAGACTTTGATAGTTTGGAAATTTCTGGAAATTTGATTTTGACACTTTTTCCCATTGCGGTTATGGAGGAGAGGGTTTTCAGAAGCCTTTGTGCCATGATTCCTGATCATGACATTGCCACCTGAATCTGCACCTAACAGTAAATGAACTTACTTGGCGCCCATATAGGTTACTTTATGAAGCTTCGGTTCAGACATGTGGCCCTTTTTCACGGGTTGTATATAACCTCATAGACAATGCTTAAGTGTTCTTCGTATATACTGGATATAAGTTCTTTATCAGACATGAGATTTACAAATGTAATCAACCAGGGAAAGACATCTCTTTATTTTTCATTCTCTTAATGGTGTCTTACAAAGCAAAAGCTTTCATAAAATTGAGTTTAAAGATTATGTTCTTTATGTTATATGCAAAGTATAAAAAAACTCATCACTAATCTGAAAGTCATATGTATTTTCCTTTATGCTTTCTTCTAAAAGTTTCATAAGTGTTGTATTTTACATCTAAATCTGTGATCCATTTTGAACTAATTTTTCATTTAGACAAAAAAAGAAAAAGAATCACAACCATTTCTCATACCTTCAAAAAATGAACCTCAAACATAATCTAAATTATAAAACTTCTAACCTAAGAGAAGAACTTTATAGTTTATGGTTCAGCATGCATGGACCAAAAGAAAATGATAAACTGAAACTCATCAAAATTTAAAGTCAGTCACTAATATGAAAGAATAAACCAAGGACTGTGAAAAAATTTTTAATATATAAAGCTGACACAATATGTGTATCTAAAATATAAAGAACTCTTTACATTTTAATAAGAAAACCCACTGCCTAATTTTTTCAAAAAGATTTCACTGCACAGTAAAATACCCAAATGGCAAATAAGCATATGAAAGGTGCTTAACATCTTTAATTACCAGTGAAATATAAATTAAAGCAATTAAGCACCATTACACATCCACTACTATGGGCACCATTGAAGCAATTAGAACTATCAAGTGTTTATGCATCTTATTTGTAAATTCACCTCCATGAAATTGATTAAAAATATATGCTATACTTTAAAAGTGTCAAGAGCACAGTTAAGACTATGTAAAATTTAATTCTTATCATATGTAACAAATCCTGATGGAGAGCTTACTGTTTGGTAACTACTTGTCATCGCAAAATGAAACAAAAAAGATCTATGAATTTGTAACACTGTGCAAGTAACATTTTTAAAACTAATACCTGGTTAAAGAACTTTCCAAAATATAACCAGTTAAGTCCTGTGAGGCACAAATATTTTCAGAGTCACTCCTCACCTAATTACAAATAAGGCTTCATTTTAGTACTTGCTCATTTGTGTCTGATGATGCATCGACAGCTCAGGCTTGTCTAGGAATAACTGAGCAAAGAAAAGTTACTTCTAAGAAAGTATCCTGGAGTCTTACTCTCTATTCTCATAAAAGTAGTGAAAGAATCAATGGTTACACTTATCATTTATCTGATATACTCTTTTCTTAGTGGCTCACAGGAATAATTGTGCTGTGTATCCTTCCTAGAAACACTAAGTACCAAATATCAAGAGCTAAGATGTGTTAGGACCATGTGCTTTTATCCAGCTCTGTAGCAGGTATCTCACACCATATGTTGTTTTAAATATTTTTCTTCTAAACTTTTGTAGCTTGTCTCTATCATATTTTAATAGTACCTAATGAGAAATAATGCACCTTTTTCATGCTATGTTTTCTAATGGACTATATCTATGTTTCTTCACATTTATCATTTAATTTAGTGAATTTTTGTATAAGACATTTGAGGGATTATCTCTTGACTTAAAATAGTGTTGAAAATAAACATTTGTCATCATGTATTATATGCTGATATTTAAAAATTACACTGGTCATAATGTTGTTATGCCATCATTTAATGCAAACTATATACTTGGTAAAAATGAACCTAAAGGTTAAGCGTTTATAACCTCTGAAATCGCACTGACTTACTAATAAAAAGTTTATTTCTTTCTCATATGAGTTCAGACTGTATTAGGGAAGGGGCCAGGAGAAGAAATCACTCTATTCAAGCAGGAGTGCTGGAATAGATTTAAGATTCAGCTCATGGCTTGTATAGTCACCCTGGATATTGACCTATATCCAATAGGTAAAGGGAACAGTTTCATGGGTCAGGGCTGAAAGGCTCATGCACCAGTTCTGCTAACATTCTATTAGGAAAGAGGGCTGGGAAATGTATTTCTTGGTTTACAACCTATTCCCAGCAACAGAAGGAGAGCACCAGGCTTTGATGCTGTCTAGTGATCTCTATTATTTTCCCACTAACTTCTAGGCAAATGATAAGCTAAAAGGAATGATCATTGACTATGAAGATGAATATAATTTTATAAAGTCAAATAACATTTTTTGTAATTTAACTTTTGTTTCAACATATTGCCAGGTGCTACTTAATTGCCATTACTTTCACGTCTTAATCTGACTAACAAAAATCTCGCACTGGTGACCATACCTTTTTTGCCATTTTCTTGTGTTTTGCATTTGGGAGAATCTGTTCAAACTATTATTCTACTTCTGTAGGGTCAAAACTGGATAATTTGATTCTTAAATACATCTTGCAAAGCACAAATACACTGTACTACGCTGTAATTCACCAGTAGTAAATTAGCAAGTCCCGGTGGTATTATCAACAGCCCTTGGATGGTAGAGCTCTTATATCTTCACCAGCAAGCCTCCTGAAACTAAATTTGCTTATTAGTTTTAAATCAAAATTAAATAGAAATTATGCAAATATTTTTCTCACATCCCAGTGAATCATGCTTCCTGTTGCCTCTGCTAAACTTAGATCACTTTAACTGATCACAAACATGTTAATTAGGGGTTGTTATCCCATCAAAGAATAATTTTAATGTTAACAGAGGAAAGGTTTGCCTGACACTGATTTTTGTACATATTTTCCAACATTGGGACCTCTGTAATTTTTCATTGTGATAGTCCTTATCAATGTAGCTAAAATCCAATCTCTCAATCTACCTATCACTTCCTGACATTGTTCCTCACCCCCGATACACACGTTATTCAACCCAGAGTTATATCCATAGCCATAGTTATATCCCGTCATTTAGCCCATAGGAAGTTCCAGGAAGAGGAAGTAATCCCGCAGTGCTGGCTACAACCTGGCGGTAGCCCAGATATCACCTTTAACCTTGATCACCCAGCATTGCATGAAGTAGTGAGTGCCTTTGACCAACAGTTTTCAAATTACAGAGCCTCACACTCCTCTAGAATTGAACAAAAGTATGATAACACCTGTAAACAAAGGAGAAGAGGAGTAGAAAGATCACAGATTCTCCAAAACCCATTTAATCAAAGCAAATATGGTTTACTTTTTTCATATATTGAGCGTATGTTGATATTTCACATGAAGAAGTAGCCTACCCAACCTGAAACGGAGGCTTGAAACATGCTCGTGCTAAACTAATGGTGAGCATACAATTCCCAACACAGGGAAGTTTGTTTTCTTTTCTTAGGTGTCTCATCATGAATCACCTTCCTAGGTCTGGGAATCTTCTCAAAGAGCAATAGTCTCTGCATTGTCTTATGACATAGGATAGACTTAGTAGAAACCCAAAACAGAACTTCATAAGAGGTATGCTGCTTATCAACCAAATGCGATTAGTAACCAAAACTTATTCTTATTATAAGACTCATCCCATGGAAAAACACCAACTCCAATTAGCGTTTCACCCATTTAGTATTAAGGACAGGGATGGGTGGGAGTTCCCTTTGTGTTCTATCTGGAAGAAGAGGTGATTACCTCCTTCATGCTGCTACGTCGAATGCTGTAAAAGTTGAATGATAGATAATAGCTTTTGGGAAATTCATCAATCAATTGGAGTATTGAAAATAAAAAAGTAAAACTAATAAAAATAATACCAGCCAACTAAATTTTAAGAAATATTCAACATATCCTGCGGCTTATTAAGACATAAGTGAAATACAAACATATTTAAAGCGTTCAGTAAACCGAACATATTTAATCGGTTTTGACGTATATACACACCTACGAAACAGGATGTATGTTCAAGTATCAAATAAATCATCAAATCACTATACATGTCCACTAGCCATGGATGAGAGTTCCAGTGACTTCATATCCTTTCCACCACTGTTTTTAGAATTTGTCTTAATCAAACTATTCTGTGTAATGATCTATTATTGCGTTTATAATGTACATTTTTCTAATAACATAATTTGGAACACATTTTCATGTTCATATTTGGTATCAGTATGTCTTCCTTGGTAAAAGTGTTTTTCAAGTCTTTTGCACATTGAAAAGATATTTTGTTTTCTTATCATTGATATTTTTTGAAAATTCTTGATGTATTTTGGATAGGAAAATTTTCATCGGATATGCCACTTGCTTATATTTTCTGCCCAGTTTCTTGCTTATTTTTAATTTCTTTAAAATGCTTTTAAATTTCTAAAATTTTAAATGGGGAATATGTTGGCACAAAAACCCTTAAAAGACTAAAAGATGTTGTATTTGTATGTTTTTAGTGTGTGTCAAATGAATCTTCTCTGAGGAGAATATCATCAACATAACACACCTGTGCCTCTGGAGAGACAAGGTGCAGTTAAGACCTTGTCTACTGATACTGAGTGGGATGAAAAAAGTTGAGGTACTTTATGGGCAATCTAGAAAAGACCTATTATGTCCCTTCAGAGGTGAAGGCCAGCTATGGTTGAAAGGTTGTTGAAATAGGCACGGAACAGAATGTATATGCCAAAATTAAAATAGCAAAATATTTACTGGTTTGTATAGAGCATGGGATATAATACAATTTTTAGGAATTCATAAACAATCTGTTTTAACATGGCAGCATATAGCTCAGACAAAAACTCATAAACAACTTGTCCAAAAACTTGCCCGGGTGGGGCCCAGACCACCACTTCTGTGCTGTGGCTGATAACAGCACAGAATGCTGTCGCACCTCTTCAGCATAGGACTCAGATCAGCACTTCTGTGTTACAATTCATAATAGACACTTGGATCATAAAATGCTTTCTCACCTCTGATGGACTTACGTCATCAATAAACTTGATCTGATGATAGGAGTCTGACAGGTTCGATAAGCCTGGATGAGCTCGCAAAGGACAATGGAAAAACCCCAGAAAGCCCTATAAAAGACCCCGGCTTTCCTATGAGCAGTGCGCTGAGCTCTGCTTACCCCACAGCAGTCTGCCTGTGTGTGTGACTCCGATCCAGTGACTTGCTCCGGTCCTGCTCTTCCTGCTGGCCGAGGATCAGTGTGACTTCTGACAGAGACTTCTGACAGGCTTCTGACAGTTCAGTGTCCAGACCAACTTCCAAATCCCTCTTCCATTCCTGGACTTGGTTCATTATTCCCTACTCCCTGCTTATTGAATTGTATTATTTGCTGATTATTTGAAGTGCTCTTAAGTTAAGAACTTGTATATTGTTTAATATACCTGTTCGATCTAAATTGTTAGATTTGCTAGTGTGAAGTGTATTGTTTGATGCTCATTCATTGCTAATTGGCTTTGGCAAAGCAGCCACACAGCATCCGAACTTAGAACTTAGCTTAACTTTACTTAGACAATTTCCTGATAAGTTCCTGTGTGCTATAACCTTTGAGGTTGAATAAACCGTGGCATTGTGGAAAGACATAAATTGCGTGTGAAGTGACTCATTAGGACCTTGGTGTCCCTATTGCTCATAACATGGTTATTCATTGAATAGGTTCAATAATTTTAATAATATTGAGTATTGGGTATGTACATCATAATGGATGAATCCATGATAATGTCGCAGTAGTTCAATGTGAGGTAACATTATTTATTTGTTTAAGAACAAGCAAAACTGGTCTGTAAAAGGAGAAGTGGTAGCCCAAAGTGGTGGCACACATTTGTAATCCCAGTTCTTGGGAGGCTGAGACAGGAGGATCACAGGTTCACAGCCAGCCTCAGCTACTTAGTGAGGCCCTCTGCAACAACTTAGTGAAACCCTGTTTCAAAATGAAGAATAAAAATAGTATTGGGAGTATAGCTCGGAGGCAGAATGCCCCTGGGTTCAATCCCCAGTACCACATAAAAAAGTGGTAATAATCATCCCCTTATTAATTAGTTCTTATAGAAGTCTCAATTCTTGAAGGCCTTGGTTAAACTTTTATTAGGCCATGTGAATTGGAGGGAAATGGGGTCTTATTTTATTAAGTCAATATGTAAGTACCAAAGACTTAATTTAATTTTAATGCATTAATTACTGTGTTGGGGTGTCCACGACCAATGTGGGATATTTAAGGGCAAATATATTATGATCCTTTAGCCAAGATGATAGCTAAAATGAGACATACCTATTTTTTCTATTTTCTATTTGCTTTCATGATGTTTTGGATAGTACTATGTTTACATTTACAGGGATCCCCAAATAAACTGTAATTTGAGTCCCAGTTATTGATTAAGTCCATAAATCTTAGTCAGTTGGTACATTTTACTAAGGGTCGAACCTACTCTAATTTTACTAATTTAGAACCCAATCCATAGAGGCACAAAATCCAATCAGCACTCTTTCACCCTTTAGTTATTTAATTTTTAAGAAAATTTTTAATTTTCCACTGAGTTAAATTATGGACCTTTCTTTAAATCTATTTATGTAGACCTGTATTCATTTATATTCTCTCTCTCTCTCTCTCTCTCTCTCTCTCTCTCTCTTTCTCTCTCTCTCTCTCTGTTTTTAGACACCCAAACCCTCGGATTTAGTTTCCCTTTTTGTCTGATAACTCATAGTGCTATCTTGTAGATGGTTACAGAGAAAGTACAGGCAGTGCCCTACCTCCTAAGCAGCCACCTCCCATTCCAAGGCTTCACAGTCTACTTCTCAGGAATTGCATTTTGTCCTTAGAGAACTATAACAGTTTCTTGGGACAGTACAATCAGCACTTTTCTCCAAACTATTAGTCCCTTTTGAACAAAATAATTTAGAACAGTTTGTATATCTGGGTAGTTAAAATCCCTCACTTCCAGGCTGGGCGTGGTGGCGCACGTTTGTAATCCCAGTACTTTGGGAGGCGGAGACCGGAGGACCCGGGTTTGCAGCCAGCCTCGTCTCTCTCTCTCTCTCTCTACCTAGTGAGGCCCTCCGCAACTTTGTGAGACCCGGTTTCAAAATTAAAAAAGTATAAAAAATAGGGCCGGGGGTGTAGCATGGAGGTAGAATGCCCCTGGGTTCGATCCCCGGTACCGCAAAAAAAAAAAAAAAATCCCTCACTTCCAATACAGTCTTCTGACTATTCCCTATTATTATTATTATTATTATTATTACCCTTTTGAGTATTTACTAGATTAACTCCTGGTGGTTCCCCAAGCTGGCTCAGAAACTGCTGCCTGTCAATCAAGGGAACCCCAGCTCACCTAGGGCTGTCAGATTCAGCATCTGATGATGGTTCAGTTCTAGAGAGGACCTATTTGCCTTCTGCTCTTTGTATAGGCTTCAGTAATAAGTAATTTCCAGGTACTCAGCTTAGAGTTTTGCATTCACTTGGGAGCCTGAGCCTGGAGAATTCCCTGGAGGCCCTTGGGGACGCAGGATAAAATCTTTTCTCTTTACCTGCGTCCTAAGATTTTGAGCCACTGGTCTCCATGAACATATGCCTAGTGGCTCACAGGTCTATGGGTCTAGGGATAGAGAGCCCAGAGATGCAAGGGGAGCAATAACAGGGAGCCACCAGCCTCAACAACACACAACTTTTTAAAAAGATGCTATATCAAAGCCCAGGGAGGAGTCTGTTCACTCTAGCTCCATGTATAATTTGGAGCTTCAAGGTGATCTGTGGGATAGTCCCGACCCAGATTCACCTGACCATTTACTGATACTGCTCAGTCAACTGACTGGATCCATCCTATGGCCTAAGAGAAAAAGGTGGAGAAGAAGGAAAGAAGAAAGATTGAGGGAAGTAGGGAAGAGGAGAAAAGAAAAAAGAAGATAAAGAAATGTTAAAAATAAGCAAGAAATAAAAAGCATCAACAATAGGAAGTAGTAAAATGTTCTTATTTGCAGATAACATAAACTTGAGTACAGAAAATACTATAGAATCCACTAAAAACAAACAACAAAAAACTACTCAAACTAATAAGACCATTCAGCAAGGGCATAAAACCAACATACAAAAATCAACCATGTTTCTATATACTTGAAGCAAAAATGAAATTAAGAAAACAATTTCATTAGTTATGTCATTAAAAAGAAAATGTAGCTGGGCGTGGTGGCGCACGCTTGTAATCTCAGTACTTGGGAGGCGGAGACCGGAGGATCCAGGTTCACGGCCAGCCTCAGCTACTTAGTGAGGCCCTCCGCAACTTTGTGAGACCCGGTTTCAAAATAAAGTATAAAAAATAGGGCCGGGGGTGTAGCTCGGAGGTAGAATGCCCGTGGGTTCAATCCCCGGTACCGCAAAAAAAAAAAAAAAAAGAAAATGTATAGGCATAACTCCAACAAGAGAAATGCAAAGCGTGTATTTTGAAAACTACAACATATATAGAACATCTAATAAGTTTAAAAATATCCTGTGTTCATGGATGAGAAGACTTAACGTAATTAAGATGTCAAGCTACAATACTCCCCAAGTCAATCTATAGATTCAATGCAATTCTTATTAGAATCGCTGCCAATTTCTTTTAATAATTGACAAACTGATTCAAAACTTCATACGGAATTCCAAGAGACCAAGAATAATCAACACACTCCTAAAAAATAAAGTGGGTGACTAACATTTGCTAATTTCAAAACTTACTATAAAAAACAGTAATCAAAACAGTGTGGTACTAGCACAAGGATAGAGGTATACATTAATGGAATAAAATTGAGAGTCCAGAATGAAGCCATGTGTCTATAAAAGTATTAGGAAAAAGTATAGACTTGTATTTTCTCCATGAATAGATTTGTCTTTGTGAACTCAGATTTGGCAAAGGATTCTCAGGTGTTATATCAAAAACATTAGAAGTAAAATAAAATATAGATAAATGGGACTTCATCAACATTAAAAATGTTTGTTTTTCAAAGAACACTCTTAAGAAAGTGGGGAGACCAACCTACAGATATAAGAAAAGCATTTGCAACCCATGTATCAGATCAAAGAATCTTTAATTCAGAATATAGAAATAATTTTACAATTCAATAATAGAAAGACAACCTAAATTTTTAATAGGCCAAGAATCTGAAGAGAGGTTTCTACAACAAAGATATATAAATAGTCCATAAACACACAAAAAGATGCTGGATATCATTAGTCATCAGGGAATGCAAATCAAAACCATGATGTGATACCACTTTAAAGCCACTGGAATGACTAAATAAAAATCTATCTAATAAATCTTGGTAAGGATATGGAAAAATTAGAACTCTCATTCATAATTGGTAGGAATGTGAAATGTTGCGGCCACTTAGGAAAAAAGTCTAGCAGGTCTTCAATGATTAAACATAGAGTTATTATATTACCCGGAAAATCCAATCGTAGGTATATTTCCATGAGAAAAAATATATATATACACTTAAAACTTGCATGTTTTTAGCATAAAAATTTGAATGTTTATAGCAGCATTATTCATAGTAGCCAAAAGATGGTAATAATTCAAGAGTCTATCAACTAATGAATGGATACAGAAAATGTAGGATATTCATATTATGCAATATTACCTGGCAATAAAAAGGAATGAATTATGAATATTAAATCCTCAATGAACCTTGAAAATCATATGTTTTGTGAAACAAGCCAGCCAGAAAAAGACTTCACATTATATTATTCCATTCATATCAAACACAAAATAGGGAAATCTATACTAACAGAAAGTACCTGTTTAGCCTCAGAGGTCTGGTGAGAGGGGAAGGAGACTGTAAAGTATACCAGTTTTTTATGAGATGATAAAAATGTTCAAAATTAACTGTGATGATGGATGCACAAATCTGTGGACATAATAAAATACATTGAACTGTACACTTTAAATGCTTCAATTGTGTGGTACGTGAGTTATATGTCAATAAAACCTGAAAAATCTGAAGAACTGGTTAAAAAATGTTGACACAAATATCTTTCAGCTGGTAATTGGGTATATACATAGAGTGGAATAATAGTAAGTAATAAAAAGGAATTATGTACTTATACATACTGTGTCAGATGAATTTCAAAAATCTTATGCTAAATTAAATGAGTCAAACTAAAAAATCACATATTGAATGATCTCATTTTAAATAGGCAAACCTACAAGTAGAGATAGTAAATTACTGCTTACCTAAGGTTAAAAGTGAGTAAGGATTGAAAAGGGGAAAAAGAAATAAAAATATTTTGAGGTAATTAAAATATTACAAAATTACTTATAATATGGTTGCACAGCACTGTAAATTTATTAAAAACAATCTATTATATACTTAAAGCAATTGTACATTTATACCATACTTCAATAAATCCTTAAAATTAACATAAAATAATTTTCATCTTTTATTTTACAGTCTGGGACATCCAGTACAACAATTTTTTATCTTAATGGTGAAGAATTCAGTAGTGCCAAGATTAAGTACTATTTTACTGTAGACTTTTTTTTATCTATGCCTCTGATCAGGTTGAAGAAATTCTATTCTGTGCATAATTTAATGACATAGTCTTTTTTAAGAAATATTAACAATGGCAATTTTGACTTTGATATTGGATTTTGGCAAATTATTATTCAGTTTACGTTGAGATTATCATATTATTACTTTTAAAATTTTAACCTGTCAATATACTTAAGAATGTTGCTTTTTTTCCAAGTCTTAAACCAAGAATAAAAGCCACTTAATGATGCTTCATTGCACATTTTACAATTGCTAGATTTTATTTGATGTGGTTTTAAAAGTACATGTATCAATGTTCACAAGAAATATTGATTTGTCTCAAATGTTCACAAAAATATTGATTTGTTTATTTCTTTCTTTTTTAACTTTTTATGTTCATTTATTGGTACATTGTAATTATATATTTTGATATATGTCAGGGTATGAATATCATACATGCACACATTGCACATTTAGCCCTCCCTTCAATCCCACCCTATTCCCTCCTCCTTCCCTCCCTTTCATGCTCTGGATAGTGATTGAGTCTTACAGGTTTGTGGATGTACATCATGTGCTATAGTGTGTTTCCCTCCACTCCCCTCCCAACTCCCTCAGTTAGGTCAGCTTCTTTGTCCATATAAAGATTTGTTTATTTCTTTCATAGTGTTGTCTTTATCTGATGTTTGTATCAGGTAATGCTGGCTGCATAGTCGAAGTGTATTATCTCTTCTTCAGTTAACTGGGAAAAGTTGTGTGGTAATGATACCACTTCCTGAAATATTTGCTAGACTTGACCAGGAAGACCATATCAGGTTGAAACATTTTTTCTTCAAGGTTTGATACAAAGATTTAAATTCTTTACTGAATGTAGGGCTATCTATCTTACCTGTATTATGAGGAGTCAACTTTGCTAGTTTGCAATTTCCAGGAATTTATCTGCTCCATAAGGTTGTTTATAATAACCGCTATTATCTTCATAAATTGTGTGAAGTCTGCAATTATGCCTCCCCTGTCATTATTAATGCTGGTAATGTGTGTTTCTCTCTTTTCATTTATTCCTGATTTTCATTTATTGTTTCATGCAGGAGTGTAGATCTGTTCTCTGTTACTCTGCTTGGACAGAAGCAGACATCTCTTCAGCACATATTTAAAATTTGTGACAAATGATTCATATTAACATGTCAAAAAGTACAAAGCTTATGAAATATCAACCCCCAAAATAATGTCCCCAAACTCTTATGATTTTACACACACATGCCCACATACACACACGAATATGTTTATATGCATGTATCTTTTTCAATTTCATCCTGTTTATACATATAATATATACATATATAACAATGATCTCTATTTCTTATTTGCTTTCTTTGTATACTATTAACTATCCATTGACTCTCAATTGTGATATAACTTAGCTCACTTATACTATCCTCTCTTTTCTCTGGCCCTTATTCTCAAGTTATTATCCTTCAAAATATTTTGAAATATATCTTCCCATGTTTGTTTGGCATTGCTTGTAAATAGACACATTAGGGATCTATATTTTACAAAGTAGCTCTGTATGTTTAAATAATATCTATATGCTTATGTTCATGAAATTTAATTTTATGTGCACATATGCATGTGTGTAATATCCTCTGAATTTTCCTCCCATGCTTCCACCTGTCACTACCCAATATATAAAATTTTACTTTTTTATTGGAGAGTGTTAAAATATACATCTGGTCTATTAGTATAACAAAGTAATTTGGATTGCTATAAAGTATATTCCAATAAATTATATTTTATTAATATAGCTTTTTGCATAATGAATTTAAAAATTCCTTGGTTGACTAGAATTTTTATTTATACATTTCTCTATGGCTTCAATTCCATGAGCTCTAAAATGATTAAAGGACAATATCCTGGTATCAACGTGAAGTAAATTCTCTCTTCCTGCCACCTTTTAACTTCTTCAAACCTGGAAGCTGACTATATGATAGGGTTTTATTTTTCTCCCTAGTGTTTTGATTGCCCTTCTGTAATTATCGGGTGAAAGACCAAGGTGAATTTATCATTATCTCTGGCTTTCTGACACTCAATTTTATTGTATACTGTATATTATTACATCAGTCATAGAAAAGAGATGACACATGTAAATCAGGCTCATCTGAGATGTATCTAGTGAAGAAGTGATATTTACACTGTTTCAAGTGGGGTGTGTAAGGTAGAGTTCCATACTGTGGCATAGTAACAGCAGAACCATTGCCCACCCTCGTCTGAGGGAAGCATGGTAGAGAATACCTACGGGAACCCAAAAGGAGGTATGTGGAGTGGCCATGTCATTTAGTGGCAGGACACAGATTACTTCGTGCACCTTTGCAAGCAGAGAGTCTATAGAGTAAGTAACTTAACCTAACCATCCTTCATCCACCTGCTCTCCTCCCCAGTGGCAGACTCCAACCCAAAACTGGTGGGCAAAGCCGCTCGCTGATGGAATTCGTACAGGAGAGGTCAGGAGGTCATCTTTTTGAGGCTGCTTAGGATGAAATGTAGATCTAAAGGGGAAAATACAAGTTTTGTGGCAAAAATTGGCTGTTTAAATTTCCAGTCTAATTCTTTTCTTCTCTAATTTTGAGAAGTTGGTTTCTAAGCCTCTTTTGCAGCCGTTGTCCACTATTTTCTTTTTTTTATTCTTTATTTCTTTATTTTCCATATCTCTCCTTTACTGATATGTGTGTGTGTGTGTGTGTGTGTGTGTGTGTGTGTGTGTATTCAATTAATTGAATGAAAAGCAAAAGCTTCATTCCAAGTGCATAATGGTTTAAGGGTTTGTGTAGATGTAGAACTAGGTTCCAATTTTTTGCATTTTAAATTCTAATTTATTAGATAAAGTTCTCAATATTATAGGAAGAAATTCTAATGCTTGTCCCTTTTAAGTGGTATACAGTCAGTTTTTGTCATTTGCAATATTTTTAGTCTATGAATTCACTGTGAACACACAATTAGCAAATGTGGAAAATTTTCAACTAGAAATGCAAGAATAGGTTCCTGAGAGCCACTGGTTATAAAATTTTCATCAACTGATCAACACAACCTTTTTAAAATGTGTGTTTTCTCTTTAAAGAGAATTCACACTGTTGAGTCATTAATATTGAACTCTTGCTCAACAACACTAAAATTCCTGAACAGAGCTTACAGAACACATGTACTTGTTTCATAAGACACACAACAGAATTCTTGCACTGAGGAACACTAGATTGTGCTTTGGCACTATGCTTGGGGGCCATTTTAAATGGCCAACAAAGAGTCAAAAATGTGTCACTAAATAGTCTGAAGGAAAGACACACCTGTATAGTATGAGAGTCCACAAAGGAAGGCGGAGCATTCTTTTTCCACCCAAGCTGGGAATAAGTGCAATGTGACCCCAATTTTTCACTATTCTGTGCATGATCATGAACAAATGCAAAAGCATCATGAGTATTAATTTAGGGGTTATAAATACATTTTAGTGAAGAAGCAATTTTGAAAATATGGAATCCACAAATAGTGAGAAATGACTGTACATATTTTTCCTGCAATTTTTTGAAATACTGTTTTGTTTTGGGTTTTTTTGGTACTGGGGATTGAACCCAGGGACATTCTATCTCTGAGCTACACCCCAAGCCCTATTTTATTTTTTATTTTGAAACAGGGTCTTGCTAAGTTGCTGAAGGTCTCACAAAGCTGCTGAGGCTGGCTGCGAACCTGTGATCCTCCTTGCTCAGCCTCCCAAGTACTGAGATTACAAGCACGTGCCACTATACCCAGCTTAAAATATTGTTTTAATCTGTGATTTTCTTAACTTTTACGAGACTGTGCCAACACAGTCTATCACTTTTTAAGTTCCTTCTCCTTGGTGGGCACTCAGCAAAACACTTATTTTTGGCAGTTTAATATTTGCAAGGTATTTTACAATTACTCACCAAGCTAATGCACTACATAATTCTCTGTGTAAGAGAGGGGATAATAAAAATTCATATTCAAACCAAAGTCTTTCCCCCATTTTCTTTTTTTTTGTGGAACTGGGGATTGAACCCAGGGGCATTCTACCTCTGAGCTACACCCCTGGCCCTATTTTTTTTCTATACTTTATTTTGAAACCGGATCTCACAAAGTTGCAGAGGGCCTCACTAAGTAGCTGAGGCTGGCCGCGAACTCGGATCCTCCGGTCTCCGCCTCCCAAGTACTGGGATTACAAGCGTGTGCCACCACACCTGGCTTTCCCCCCTTTTTCTGAAGAAGAAATTTAAGCCCAAAGAGAGGGAACCAAAGCTGAGTGTAAACACACTGCTGTAGTAAAAGTTAAGTCCACAAACCTGCCCCCAGCATGTTCTCTTTGAAAACTGAACTATCCACAGGCTAGGCAGAGAATAGCTCAGCCCTAAACGGTACAGCAATAGGTTTAAAAATATAATCTCAAGTAGAATTTATACATGCTTACTTTTAAAGAATCACAATGGAAATACTAACTTTCAAGGTTTCAGGAAAACCCAAGGGAAGAACTAATACCATGCGCTAGTCAGCTTTCTCGCACTGTAACAAATGCCTGAGATTATCAATTTACAAAGAGAAAAGGTTTATTTTGGCTCACAGTTTTAGAGATTTCAGTTCATGATTGATTGAAGTGTTGCTTTAGGGCTTGTGTGGAGGCAGCAAATCATGTTGGGAAGTACATGACCTATCAAAGCCATTCACCTCGTGGCTCAGACATGGAAGAGAAAGAAAAAGGAAGACCAGGGTCCACTGTCCCCTTGGATGGCCCACCCTCAAGGACCTAAAGCCTCCCACTGGGCCCCACCTCTTAATGTCTTCACCACCTCCCAATAGTGCCACTCTGAGTAAGAAAACTTTAACACATGAGCCTTTGGCTCATGTAATACAAGATCCAAACTACTCTTATCAGCAAATTTCCATCCCACCAAATTCAGAGGGATGCCATTACCTTTGACCGCATGACTTTTACAGATTCCTCTAATTCACCTAAGTATAGTGTTTTTAAGCTATCTATTTTTTTAACGTGCTATTATTGGTGCATTGGAGTCTTACATCACAGTGAATATCAATTTGATGTTAACATACATGCACACAGCTCTTAGTGTCCCCCCCGCCTCCCCCCACCCGTATGAAGTACCAAGAATGATGTTGGTTGCAATTTTTATAATACACATTAAGAAACAATCCCTAAATCAGATAAGACCCGAATCCAAATGTCAAACTAGTTATGTCTGTTTACATCTGACTTTGAGGGAAATGCGTCACAGAGATTTATTATTAGCTTTATGACTTTTATATATGGTTTATCAAACTTTCTCATTCATACAAATGGGACTTCAAAGGATTATATATGAATTTTTCCCAATGTGTAAAACCTAAAGGTTTTATTTGTGCATCTATCCATCTGTCCATCTACCCATCCATCCTTCAGGAAGTCCTCAAGAGTGGGTTCTAATCAGTCTGAATCTAACACAGTAATCTCCTTTCCCTTAGGTTTATGAATCAGGACAAAGCCTGAAAACACGATTTTGCTAGTGATCTTGTTGGAAAGGTTTCCTTATCATAAAGAGAGGAGAGCCAAATAGGCATGATGGTGCACACCTGCAATCCTAGTACTTGGGTAACCCCTAGTAATTGAATAATAAAATGTTGTAAAGAAAAGAAATGAGCAGCTCTAAAAATCACTTTTCCAGGGAGGGAATTATTAAGCAAGATGATGAAATGAATTTGAGATCTACAGTGGGAATCCTTCTCTTCAGTATAGTCTTCTCAGGAATAAGTATATCTCCTTCTTTGTTGGGATACCTGCTCTTAAATTCCTTCCACAGTGAGTAATAACATGCATTACTAAATTGACTCCATTTCTTGGCAGTTGTTTGTAGCAGACTTGATTTTTAGTGTATTAGGACTTGTGTATTTATCATATCCACTGAAGAACTTCTTGGTAATTATGCGGTAGTAAAATGATTATACTATTCATATAAATGTGGTTAAATAACCAAGAAAATACTACACACCTGACATGCCTGTATTTAAGCATATTGTGGTCTCTGGAGCTATAGTTCTGGGCAATTTATTTTCTTTCCCTTTTAATTTTCAGGTTTACAAAATGATGTTGTAACAATGGCCTTGTCTTATTTATATAGAGAAGACAGCTGTTGGCACCTAACAGTTTCTGTTGCATAGGTAGAAGAGTAGAAATTCTGGTGCCAACAAAAATCACTGGAAAAGTGATTTTTCGAGCTGCTCATTTCTTTTCTTTACAACATTTTATTATTCAATTACTAGGGGTTACCTTTAAAAATTAAAAGGAAACTTGCATAATTTGTAGCCTAATATTTACAGATTTTCCTGTTGATAGTCTAGATGCATATGCATTTAGACTCTTTCCTATAGAAACATGTATAGATGCCAGGCGTGGTGGCGCACGCTTGTAATCCCAGTACTTTGGGAGGCGGAGACTGGAGGATCCGGGTTCGCGGCCAGCCTCAGCTCTCTCTCTCTCTCTCCCTGTCTCTCTCTCTACCTAGTGAGGCCCTCCGCAACTTCGTGAGACCCGG
>PVJS01034656.1:0-21450 GCA_004027185.1 Glis glis
TTTGCGGTACCGGGGATTGAACGCAGGGGCGTTCTACCTCCGCGTCACGCCCCCGGCCCCATTTTTCATACTTTACTTTGAAACCGGGTCTCACGAAGTTGCGGGGGCTTCACTAAGGAGAGAGAGAGAGAGAGAGAGAGAGAGAGAGAGAGAGACAAGGAGAGAGAGAGCGAGAGAGCTGAGGCTGGCCGCGAACCCCATCCTCCGGTCTCCGCCTCCCAAAGTACTGGGATCACAAGCGTGCGCCACCATGCCTGGCTATTTTTTATTCTTTATTTTTGAACCTGGGTCTCACGAAGTTGCGGAGGGCCTCACTAAGTAGCTGAGGCTGGCCTTGAACCCGTATCCTCCGGTCTCCGCCTCCCAAGTACTGGGATTACAAGTGTGCGCCACCACACCCGGCATGGCTGCTTCACTTTCTGAAAACAGAGAAGGCGAACCATTTCAGGTCCTGGTTGTCCTGGAACCTTTGGCTCTTCCTTGACCCCTTGTTGCCAAAGGGAGAAGATTTAAAAACCTGAACCAATACCCTCCTCCTTTATACTGAAGTTAGCTTCCTTTTCCTGGTTGGTCCAGGCACAATGCCCAACCTATTCAAGGAAGTCACTAGAGCCATGGTCCCAGAGGCGGATGCTGGAGGGGATATGATGCTGTTAGAAACATCAGTGACGCTGGCAAAATCCCACTGCTTCTGTCTGGTGAGGGAGATGAGGAGGTCCTGGAGTCACTGCTACTACAGGACAGACCTCATCCTGCAGGACATACTGGAGGAGTGTGAAGGGCCATTTGATGAGGATGCTGGGCTCCCAGACAGTAGGAGGTGTGTGAGAGACAGCCAGCCAGGAGGCCTTGCCTGTGTCTACTCCACCCCATTCTCAGCTCCCGCTGCCACCAACCAAGTCAACTAATTGATTTGTACATACATTTCTGAACACCTCAATTATTATTTAATTTTTTTGTGGTACTGGGGTGGGAACCCAGGGGCCTTTTACCTCTGAGCTATACCCCAAGCCCTATTTTACTCTTTTACTTTGAAATAGGGCCTCACTAAATTGCTAAGGCTGTCTACGAACCTACAATTCTCCTGTCTCAGCCTCCTAAGTACTGAGATTACAGGTGTGCACCACCATGCCCTCCCTGAACACCTAAATTTAAGAAATGCACAGAAGAGCTGTAGGGGGAGAGGAGGGAAGGGAAGTAGAGATTTATTTATATTGGAAATTGTTCCTACAGTCTTCCTTTCCCATTTTTTCCATTTATAAATAATTTCTGAGCTCTCCTCATGTATTTATGTTGTGTGTGTGTGTGTGTGTGTGTGTGTGTGTGTGTGTGTGTGTGTGGTGCTGGGGATTTAACCCAGAGGCATTCTACCTTCGAGCTACACCCCCAGCCTGATTTCATTTCTTATTTGGAAACAGGGTCTTGCTAGGTTGATGAGAGTTTCACTAGCTGAGAGTGAGTGCCCTCGAATCTGCGATCCTCCTGTCTCAGGCTCCCCCACATACTGGGATTACAGGCGTGCACCACCATGTCTGGCTGTATTTATATGTTTATCATTTAAACAGCAGAGCAAATGGAGGCAGTGGGCTGAATGGCTAAGGAAGGCCGTAGACTTTACAGCTAGAGCCACCTGGATTCGAAGCCCAGCTCTTCTATTGACTGGCTGGGCAACCTCTGGGCAAGTTGCTTTATCTTTCTAAGTTTCAGGATCCTCATCTGTCAACTCTAGAAGACTACTTGTAAGAGTCAAATGAGAATAAATGATGTAAATAATTTATCAGAGTGCCTGGCACAGAAGGAGCACTCAGTAGAAGTTATCTTCAATTGGCCAGTCATCATGGCGCACACCTGTAATCCCAGTACTTGGGAGGCAGAGATAGGAAGATCACAGATTTGAGGCCAGCCTCAGCAATTTAGCTAGACCTTCCTCCCTCCCTCGGTCCCTCCCTCCCTCCCTGCCTTCCTTCTTTCTTTCTTATCTTTTTGTGGTACTGGGGATTGAACCCAGGGGCATTCTACCTCCAAACTACACCCCCAACCGTATTTTTATTTTGAAACAGGGTCTCACTAGGTTGATGAGAGTCTCATTACTTTCTGAGACTGTCCTTGAACACTGTAATCCTTGTCTCAGCCTCCCAAGTACTGGGATTACAGGCATGCACCACCATGCCCAGCTTAGACCTTGTTTCAAAAAATAAAAAATGAAAAGGTCAAGGGGCATAGCTCAGAGGTAGAATGCCCCTGGGTTTAATCCCTGGTACCAAATAAAAAAACCCTCCAATTGTCCTGGTGGCTATTATTATTATCCCTCCATGCCCCCTGGATATCCTGAGTGAAAGGGAAGTTGTTGGGGAACTGAAATCCCTAGGGGCTTGAAGGGATTTATAGAAGTTAACTATTCCATATTCCTGGGGTTTCTTGGGTTTCAGAAGCCCCATGGTAAGTGTTGTTGAACCCTTGCTTGGAGACTCATTTCAGTGTCTCACCCTGAAATATGGAGAGGAGTTACCATAGTTCATAATATGAACAAATTAGTATTTCATGATATAAAAAACAGTGAAGGGTTTTATGGCTCAGACCTCTCTGATGCCACCCATTTCTCTTTGCTGGAGCTCATACCAAGAGATGGGAAGGAATTCTGACGCACCACTGAAGAGTGTTGGAGCGCCTGCCCTGTGCCAGCCCTGCTGCACCGGCACCAGAACAGTGCCCAGATGGCTCAGAGGTGGCAGGCCTTCCACAAGGGGAGTTTAGCTAAGCAAGCAAAGGGCTTCAGGAGAAATATCAGGCTAGTGGTTTTCAGAGTTAATTCTCTGAATAGCAAATTGCTAAGAGCAAATTCTAAGAACCAGTTCTCAAAAATTCAGTTTGCTAAATGATTTATTCATTGAAAACAGAAAAATCCTTTGACTTGGGACTAGTATGTTTTGCCACAATCTTATTCCCCAGGGACGGGGTAAAGTGTAAGTCTGGAAAAAAAAATTCAACAAGGCAAAGCCTATTTATTTGCATATATTATTCAAAGGTGGAGGTAAAAACAAACTTTGGAAAAAAATCCTTAAAATGAAGTAAATTGGTAATTTGATTTTCAGCAATTTGGTCTGCTTTCTTTACAAACAGATTATTTTTTTATTTTTTTGTGGTACTGACTGGAGATTGAACTGAGGGGTGTTCTACTTCTGAGCTACACTCCCAAGTCCTTTTTTATTTTTTAGTTTGAAATAGGGTCTCACTAGGTTGCTGAGTCTCACTACATTGCTGAGGCTGTCTTCAAATCTCGATCCTTCTGTCTCAGCCTCCCAAGTGCTGGGATTACAGGTGTGTGCCACCATGCCCAGCCAGATTGTTTATTTTTTAACTATATGGTGGTGGTGATGGTGTGGTTAAAGTGGGTATAGCTTTTTATTTTTTAATTTTTTGGTGAGTGTGGTACCATGGATTGAACCCAGGGGTGTTTTACCAATGAGCTATATCCCCAGCCCTTTTTTTTTTTTTTTTGCGGTACCAGGGATTGAACTCAGGGGCATTCTACCTCTGAACTACACCCCCAGCCCGATTTTTTTATTCTTTATTTCAAAACAGGGTCTCACTAAGTTGCAGAGGGCCTCACTAAGTAGCTGAGGCTGGCCGCGAACCTGGATCCTCCAGTCTCAGCTTCCCAAGTACTGGGATTACAAGTCCACGCCACCACGCCCGGCTTCCCAGCCCTTTTTATTCTTTTTATTTATTTATTATTATTGTTATTTTTGTGGTACTGCGGATTGAACCCAGGGGCATTCTACCTCTGAGCTATACCCTCAGCTTTAATTTATTTATTTATTTAGAAATTTTGGAATAGGGTCTCACTAGGTTGCTGAGGGCCTTGCTAAATTGCTGAGGTTATACTTGAACCTAAGGTCCTCCTGTCTTAGTCTCCCAGGTACTGGGATTACAGGCACGTACCACCATATCTGGCTTATTTATTATTTTGACACGGTCTCACTAAATTGCCTAGGCTGGCCTCAAACGTTTTTTTTTTTTTTCTTTTGGTACTGGGGATTAAACCCAGGGCATTCTACCTCTGAGCTATGCCTCCAACCCAATTTTATTTTTTATTTTGAAACAGGGTTTCGCTAAATTGTGGAGGGCCTTACTAAGTTGCTGAGACTGGCCTCCAATCTACCATCGTCCTTTCTTATCTTCCCAAGTACTGGGATTACAGGCATGTGCCACTACATTCAGCTTGGCCTCAAACTTTCAATCCTTCTGCCTCAGCCTCTTGAGTTGTTGGGATTATAGGTGTGTACCACCACACCTGGCTGTGTATCTTGTGTGTGTGTGTGTGTGTTACTAGGGATTGAACCCAGAGGCATTCTACCTCTGAGCCACACCCCCAGCTCTTCTCTATTTTTTGTTTTGAAACAGGGTCTCATTAGGTTGCTGAGAGTCTCACTATGTTGCTGAGGCTGT
Organism: Glis glis; assembly: GCA_004027185.1. Lineage (NCBI taxonomy): Eukaryota > Metazoa > Chordata > Mammalia > Rodentia > Gliridae > Glis > Glis glis. Next base: position 4,450 of record PVJS01034656.1, read on the forward strand.
CCTCGAACCTACAATCCTCCTGTCTCAGCCTCCCAAATACTGGGATTACAGGCGCGTGCTACCACGCTTGGCATATTTTTTGTCATTTTAAAAAAAATTAACTAAAGTCCATTATCTTAGTTTTTACTTACTGCCCTTTATTTGTTCCAGGATCCCACATTAGGTTTAGTGATCATGTCTCTTTTGGTTCCTTTTTTTTTTTTTTTGCAGTACCGGGGATTGAACGCAGGGGCGTTCTACCTCTGCGCTACACTCCCGTCCCTATTTTTTTATGCTTTATTTTTTTGAAACCAGGTCTCACGAAGTTGCGGAGGGCCTCACTAGGTAGAGAGAGAGAGAGAGAGGAGAGAGGAGACAGAGAGAGAGAGATATCACGCGCGCGCACATGCGCGCTGAGGTTGGCTGCGAACCCAGATCCTCCGGTCTCCGCCTCCCAAAGTAGTGGGATTACAAGCGTGCGCCACCACACCCGGCCTTTTGGCTCCTTTTGACTGACAGTTTCTCAGACATTCCTCGTTTTTGATGACCTTGACAGTTTCTAACAGTACTGGGATATTGTAGTATGTTACTATTCCCTGTAGTGGAATTTTTGTTTTTTTTTTTCCCTCATGGTTTGATTGTGATTATGGGTTTTGGGGAGAAAAGACCACTGAGGTGAAGTGCCATTCTTATTCTGTTGTAGTATGTCACACTATCAACACGCCTATCTCTGCTGCCTGACGCAGTGTTTGCCCCGTTTCTTACTATACTTACTCTTCCCTGCCCCTTCTTTCTCCATCCAGTGCTCTTTGTGAGCATAAGTTTTTATTTTTCTTTTCTCTCATAGTTCATGCAAGCTTTTACATTGCTCAAGAAACAAATGGGCACTAAGACATTAGTGTCACGTGAACAGGGTCGATTTCAGGCGCTGTTTCCAATTCTGTCATGCTTCCTCCAGTTGCAAATCCATTTCGGTCTAGAAATCCAGCCCTGACCCCACGAACCTAGCAGCAGAGGCTCCTTTTCCTCTGCAGGTTCAGGCTTGGGAGGTCTGAGAGAAAGGCACTGCACTGTCCAGGCACCTGCAGATCTGTCACTAACCTCAGGCAACAGCTGACTCACCATCAGGGCCCTGATTAGCACATATCAGTCAGGGCGGAGTCCACGCAGCTAGGCCACTGTCCAGGCTGCCTCTCTTTACACCTGCCTGGTTCATACAGACACCAGGGATTGAACTCTGATTTTTTTCTTTTAATGTGGTACTGGGGATTGAACCTAGAGGCATTCTACTTCCAAGTTACACTCCCTAGCCCTTTAATTAATTAATTTGCTTATTTATTTTTGTGGTATTGGGGATGGAACCCAGGGGCCTTCTACCTCTGGGCTACACCCCCAGCCCTACTTTATTTCTTATTTGGAAATGGGGTCTCACTAAGTTGCCAAGAGTTTTACTAAATTGCTGAAGCTGGGTTCGAATCTACTGTCTCAGCCTCCCAAGTATTGGGATTATAGGTACGTGCCACCATGCCTGGCTTTTATTTATTTATTTATTTTTATTTTTATTTTTGTGTGTGTGTGTGTGCTACTGGGGATTGAACCCAGGGGCATTCTACCTCCGAGCTACACCCCGGCCCTATTTTTGTTCTTTCTTTCTTTCTTTTTTGCAGAACTGGGGATTGAACCCAGGGGCATTCTACCTCCGGGCTACACCCCCAGCCCTATTTTTTTTATTCTTTATTTTGAAACAGGGTCTCACTAAGTTGCGGAGGCCTCACTAAGTAGCTGAGGCTAGCCGCTAACCCGGATCCTCCAGTCTCAGCCTCCCGAGTACTGGGATTACAAGTGTGCTCCACCACGCCTGGCTGCAGTATTTTATTTAATTTCCCTTCACAGAGGAATAGACAAGAAAATGGACTCAAAGAAATCAAGTGAGCCAGGCGTGGTGGCGCACGCTTGTAATCCCAGTACTTGGGAGGCTGAGACAGGAGGATTGTAGGTCCGCAGCCAGCCTCAGCAACTTAGTGAGACCCTCTGCAACTTAGTGAGACCCTGTTTCAAAATAAAAAATAAAATAGGGCTGGGGTGTAGCTCGGAAGTAGAATGCCCCTGGGTTCAATCCCCAGTGCCACACACACAAAAAAAAGACATCAAGTGATTTACCCAGGTTCTATGGTAAGAAGGGGGACTTTGTGACGACATGATTCTCCAGCCCCTTGGCCCCTCCAGAGCACAGGGGCAGGTTCCTTAGAGGGAGGGGCAGTGGAGGGGGGCCGGGGGACCTGTACCAGGGAGGGTTTACTGGAGAAAGGTCTTTCAGGGCAGCTCCAGTGTGACCTTTTATCCTTGTCTTTACAGGGCAAAAAGCTGAGGTCCAAATTCTGGACAATATGAACTCAAAGCTGACAGTGAAGTTATCCAAAGAAATAACAACCGCAGGCAGATTCCTGAGGTACCCTGAGCAGAAAACCATGATAGTGAGAAGAGGATAAGCCAGAAATGTCTGGAGTCCCTTAAGGACAGGTGGGGCTGGAGACTGGCAGCAGTGGGTGTTAACGGTGGGAGCAGCGCTGTGGACTCTTTCCTTTAATTCAGATCAGATCGCCTGAAGAGAGGAATTAAAAACTAACAGGCAGCTCAGTTGCAGCTTTAACAAAATTTTATTACAAAATCAGTAAGAGATAGAAAAAGAGAAGAGGAAAAGCAGCGTGCCTGGAAGACACGCTGGAGAGCCCGAAAGTGGAACTCTGCCGTCCCTCCGGCCCCGGCCCCGGCCCCTTAAATACAATTTTTACATTGGTATGGTTTTATCAGTGTTACCAAGGCAATGAGCTAGTAACTTATTTCTTAGGCATAACTTATTCCTTAGACAGGTGGTGCCTACTAGTCTGCTAAGTGCACTTACTAAGCGCAGAGGTCAATAATCTACCTTGTTTTTACCCCTATTGTTTTGAGCTGTATTGGTTGTCTATCAACTATGGGCACTTTGATGTAACGCATGGAGTTTGCCTTTTTCATACTGAGGCCAAGTCACAAAGAATAGGAGGGAAACAGAGGCACTGATTACAGCCCGTGTGGCTGTGTACTCTGATCTTAGGGCTGAAGCCTTAACTGCCTCTATGGTGCTAAGTCTCTATGTGCTTTTAAGGCTACAGGCTTCAATTGTCTTTACATTCTTACTATGGGTTAATCATTTAGAACAAAGAAGCAGAAGAGAAGGGAGGGCTCTTGGAATGTAACAGAGCTACAGCCTCTCCCTGCTTGTCTTTTACATTTTACTAGAAATTAATATCAGAGCAATTTTCCAATACCGGCACGGCGGGTGGGGAAGCCCGCTGTGGGGGCACCTGGCTGGTGCAGCCCCTTGTGCCCTATCCTGGCACTCCCCAGCCAACCCCTGCACTCAGGCCTGCCTTCCTCTTCTCTGCTTATTCCTCCAGCAGCAGCCTCCAGGTACCCTTCTCATGCCCCCATTTCCTCACATCCTAGGGGTGACTTATTATTCTGGCTCAGACAGATGTGCTGGTGTCTCCCTGCTCTCCTGGACTGAGCGGCCTGAGCCAGCATCTTGTGCTTGCTTTGCTGTCTTGGGCGCAAGCCCGTGGTTTCATGTCCTCCGTACCCACTGGCCTGGGAGCAACTTGTGACAAAGGGCTGCCTTTACTCGCCTCTCTGTGTTGATACCAGTATACAGCAGTTACTCAGCAAAAGAGTTTGAGTGGAACATTACCTGGCCAGAAAGTGCTGCCACCCCACTCACCAGGTGGCATCAAAGGCCCAGAAGTTCTGACAGCTGGAGGGCACCAGCTTTGCCCTCAGCGGTGGTCGTTGGTCTTTCCTTCCCCAGCTGGAATAGATGGGACAGTTGTGAGCAGTAACTCGGGGGCAGGTGCCACGGTGCTCCGGGCTGGCTCTCCCTAAGCAGGGTGGGTGCCTTTTTGCCTTTTTTGGAGACTGAAAAGCTCACATAGAGGTTTTCCTGGTCCCTTGAACTATCCCTTCCTATAACAGTTTCGCTGGGGAGGGGTTCCTAGGGTTTTTCTAAGGAAGCTCATTTTTTTTTTTTCCTGGAATGTCTTGTTTCTAGGCTGAGGGCATGTGGTGTATGTATGTATATGGGGGACCTAGATAGGGCTGGTCATTGGATGCAGGCATGCATGTCTTCCTCGAGGGTGTTTTGGTTGCAAACAACAGCTCCATCATTTTGTGGCTATTTTTTTTTTTTCTTGGTACTGGGGATTGAACCCAGGGGCATTCTATCTCTGAGCTACACCCCAGCCCTACTTTTTATTCTTTATTTTGAAACAGGGTCTCACTAAGTTTTGGAGAGCCTAAGTAGCTGAGGCTGTCCACAAACCTGCGATCCTCCAGTCTCAGCCTCCCAAGTACTGGTATTACAAGCGTGCGCCACCACGCCCGGCTATTTTGTGGCTATTTTAAGCCACAAAAATAAATTTCTCTGGAATCAGAGATGTCTCAGGAGTCCAAGGGTAGGCAGTATAGCCAGGTGGGCTCTGGGGATGAAAGTAAAAAGCTCACCACAACCTTCCTAGGGTTGTGGTGAGGGTCAAATGAAATCAGGTGTGAAGTATCTTACTACCTACGATGTGTAGGCCCACACCGGAAATGCTGGTGAGTTCCTGTCCCACTTGGCATCCCCCCAGCCCACAGTGGGTAGAGAGAACTGTGATGGGGTGCCGTGTTCCATGGTTTTCCAGCCTCTCACGCAGCTAATCTCAATTAGGGACTAGCTGATGGACAGGGAGAGGTGTCACTGGGAGGTGGGGCTTGGGATCCTGAACTCATTCCCCTCTCCTCCCTCCAGGAAACTACACCTTGTGTTCCAAATATTAACAGAAAAGAAAACCCAGCTCTGGTGACAGAAACTGTGGAAATGGAAAGGAAGAAACCCTGAAAAGGGAACAGCAGTGTAAGATTTGAATGCAGCTCTTAAACAGCTGCTGTCTTGGGAGAGGATCCTGGACGAGGGTTGCAGGAGAGTGAGCCATGGTCCACCTGCTGCAGGCCGAGGGGATGCAGCACGGGCGCCTTAGCTTCCTTCAGACCTCTCCGAGCATCTTGCCCCAAGAAAGGGTGTGTGGCTTCGCTGAGTGCCCTCCCCATGTCTCTCTGGGGATGTCCTCTTTTCATTTTCTTTATAGTGCTTCCCACAGTTCTTAATTACATTCTGCTGCTTGCTCACTGTCTGCCTCCCTTTCCAGGAGTCAGAGGGTAAGAGCCACAATGCTCAGAACAAAGCAGGGCCTCAATAAGCATTTGTTGAATGAAGAGAGGAAACTGCATGAGTTTCGTGTCAGATGTGGGTTCAAATTTCAGTTCTGCCACTGTTTTTAGTTGCTGTGAGACTGCCTCATATACTTGCCTCTCAGAGCCTCAGTCCTCTCATCTGTAAAATGGGGATAAAGGCCGGGCGTGGTGGCGTGGTGGCTCAGGTCTGTAATCCCAGTACTTCGGAGGCTGAGATAAGAAAATCGCAGGTTTGAGGACAGCCTCAGCAATATAGCGAGACTCTTAGCAAATAGCTCTGAGGTAGAATGCCCTCATCTACTGGGTTCAGTCCCCAGTAAACACACACACACACACACACACACACACACACACACACACACACAGATAAAAATGTAAAAATGTCTACCTCACAGGTTTGGAAGATCAGGCAAGATAGCTATGTAAAGCACAAGGGATTCATCAACGGAAGCTCTTTTTTCCCAGTACCTAAAGCAAATGACCATTCCCCCCTTCCCCCGCGGGCACAAGGCTATTGTATGAAGCAGATGAGCAAGCAAGGCCTGATGGGAGCAGAATGGGGCCCTGGACACCCAAGTGGGTGGTGGCGGATTGGGCCAGGCTCTGTGCCAGCCTGCGTTGGCCGGTGGCTGGTGAGCTTGGAGGTGGGGGGAGGGATCAAGGGAAGAGGCCTGAGGTTCCTTGGACTTTGACCCTGCTGACCCAGCATTTGCCTTGCCAAGACCCTAGAGCTTCCCTAGAGGTGGTAATTCCCATTCAGTCTCTCATTAGTAGTGGGGTCCCCCCTTCATTTATTTATTTAATTTGGTTGGGGTAGGGTGTAGGGATTGGGAGGGACTGGGGCAAAACAAAGTCTTTTCCAGAAGGTGAGTGAGCTACTGGGCCTCCTGTTCATTATTTCATTATTTCCATTTTTATTTTATTTTTTATTTATTTATTTTTTTTAAGGTACTGGGGATTGAACCTAGGGGCATTCTACCTCCAAGTCAAACCCCCAGCCCTATTTTTAATTCTTTATTTTGAAACAGGGTCTCACTAAGTTGCGGAGGACCTCACTAAGTAGCTGAGGCTGGCCGCGAACCTGCGATACTCCGGTCTCAGCCTCCCAAGTACTGGGATTACAAGTGTGCGCCACCACGCCTGGCTAAGGGTATCATTTTTAAACAGAGGACAACAAAGGGCTGAGAATGTAGTAGAACACACCCATTGGCGGAGCCATAGTAAGGGGAACTCTACCTGTTAGAGAAGCAGCCTGGATGGAAAACTGACCTGGGTTTCCAAGCTGTCCCCAGGACAACTGTGACTTGCTATGAGCCCTCGCTGAAGGCCTGATGGCTGAGGGAGCACACTTGAGTTCCCTGGCTGGCCTGCACCTGCCAGTGTTGGCTGTGAGGAGAGAACTGGAGACCACTTGGGTCTGGTCCTGTTTCTCTCCCCCAGCTCCACAGCCTCCCAAGCCAGGGGTTTCCTGACTTTAAAATGAAGGTGTTTAGGGAAGGGATAAACAGAGGTCTGGGTACCCTCTTTGGGCCTCAACTGCTCCTCAATCATCTAGGTACAACCCCATGGCTGCCTACCTGAGGACGTGGGAAGGAGCCTGCAAATATAGTGCTTTGCCATTTACACACAATGAAGATGCAGCTCCTTGGCATGGGCAGTGAGGGCTCAGAGTCCAGGAGTAAAAATTTCCATCATTGAGAAAAGAATGTCTTACAGGGCCTAGAGCTGGCCTGAAGACTCGGAAATAATTCTTCCTGTCTTTGCAGACAAAGATGGTGGTTCATCATGTTTAGGTAAGGATGCTGGCCAAGTGAGTTCAGGGTGGCTGCACCTATCCACCATTGGGCTCACCTGGCCCCAGACTACCACTCAGGTGGTATGGGGAGTAGGGAGGAGAGGGCAGTGCCAAAAGATTTTAACTCTAGCGTGGAGGTTGCATCCGTCTCCTTTAAACATGGTTGTTCTCATTGGTTGTGCAATGAAATCAACTGGGGGAACTTTAAAACTAGCAATGTCAAGCCTGGCATGGTGGCTCCTGCTTGTAATCCCAGTACTTGGGAGGCTGAGACAGGAGGATGGCAGGTTCGCAGCCAGCCTCAGCAACTTAGTGAGGCTCTCAGCAACTTAGTGAGACCCTGTTTCCAAACAAAAAATAAAATAGGTCTGGGGATGTAGCCCAGAGGTAGACGGTCCCTGGGTTCCACCCCCAGTACCACACACACACACACACACACACACACACACACACACACACACACAGAAATAAATAAATAAATGAATGAAACTAGCAATGTCTGGGTAGTGTCTCCAAATTCCAATTTGATTGGTCTGGTGTGTGGCCTGGGCATCAGGGTTTATAAAACTCCTCAGGTGATTCTCATGCAAGAAGTTGATGTATTAGTCTACTTTTCTGTTGATGTGACTGAAATACCTGACAAGAACAACTTAGAGTAGGAAAAGTTTATTTGGCTCATGATTTCAGAGGTTCAGTCCATAGTTGGCCAGCTCCAAGGCAGACACATCATGGTAGTAGGGCGTGGCACAGGAAAACTGCTCAGACAGCTGGAAAGCAGAAGAGAGCCCGAGAAAGACACCAGGGACAGACATAGTTCCCAAGGCCACACCCAAGCCACACCCTACCTACCTACCTACCTTACCCTACCCAGGAAATCCATCAGTGGACTAATCCACTGATGAGATAAGAGCCCTAATTCAATTTTTTCACCTCTGAACATTTTTGCATTGCCAATACATGAGCTTTTTTGGGGACATTCTATATCCAAACTGTAACATTTGACAACCACTGTTTTCTTCTCTACTTTTATTTTATTTTTGCGGTACTGGGGATTGAACCCAGGGGCATTCTACCTCCGAGCTACACCCCAACCGTATTTTTATTCTTTATTTTGAAACAGGGTCTCACTCAGTTGCGAAGGGCCTCACTAAGTAGCTGAGGCTGGCTGCGAACCTGTGATCCTCCTGTCTCAGCCTCCCAAGTACTGGGATTACAAGTGTGTGCCACCACATCCAGCTTCCTCACTTCTTTTAAATCCTCACTACTAGTGTGGTCTGAAGACTGACTGCACTTTGAATGGCAGTTCTGGTTTTCTGGAGGTGGGGAATTTGGAGTTGGGACTACATTGGGGGTGAGCTAAGGAGATGGAAGCAGGGTAAATGGGAAGCAATGATGAAGGGAAGATACAGAGAGGTGGTCTCCAAAGGAAAGTCAGAAAATAACAGGGTCTCACAGGGTCTTAGGGAAGGAAACCTTTTAGGGTGGGTGGGCCAGGTTCATAATTTCTGCCTCTACAGGAAAGTCCCTGAGTTTGGAAGATTCCAGAAACATGAAGGAGAAGGTGCAGGGCATGGTGAGAAGCCTCCAGGAGAGAAATGATGTGCTAAACTCCCTTACCAAGTGCCTCAGTGAGGAAGGTCTTCTGCAGGATCTAGAGCAAAGACTAAGGGACCCTAAGGAAGAATTGGGGCACACAGAGAGTGGGGTCAGCGTGGAGGGAAGTTGTGACAATGAAGACAAATCAGACAACAGTGGGACTATTTATCTCCCCCAGCTCCTGGCCCTAGGTATCTGGGGTTCTAAGCTCTGATGAACTGCAGACAGAGGATCCAGCAGGTCCTCTCATAAGCAGCCTTTTGAATGCTGCTGGGTTCTTGGTAGAAGCACATGCAGAAGCCATTCGTGAACTTTCGGATGCCTTGAGAGGTGAGGAAGGGCCTGGCTGTATGCTAGGGTGAAGGAAATGTGGAACAGGGAGGCCTGTCAGGAATCAAATCTTGGGAGGAGGGGTGTACACTGTTTCTGACCCACTGTGGACCTCTCCTTTCTACCAAATACACTATTTTTGCCCTCAGAGCTGTCAGAGAAGCAGCAACCTGTGGCTAAGGCACTAGAGAACAGGATCCTGCCCTTGTTAAAGGACCAGGTAAGACAGACTGGGTGGAGGGCCAGGGTTAGAGCAGAAGTGAATGCCTGTGTTCTCAAGGGACCCAGAAGTTCCCGGGTACAATCCTTTCTTACTCCGTGGTTCTCTGCCAGCTCATGTCCATGCAGCTGGTTTGTGACAATTCCCTGGACACACAGTTGCCAGGACAATCTGAGATGGATTCTTTAGTCACACTGCTTGCCTTTGGGCAAGAGAGGGGTGGAAAATGGTTAGTCCCAGGACCATCTTAAGTGCCAACTCTGACTGGTTGGCAGTGCCCGCCACTATGTCCAGAAAGCATGAGGCTCTCCAAGATCCTCAGGAAAGGGTGCCATGATGGAACACTGTCTGTCCATGGGCTCAGGATTAAGGACTGTGGCCACCTATTTGCCATTTCTGGCATATTTTGGTATTTCTAACTTTTGGTCTGGTGGGTTTCCTTCCAGGTAGAGTCTATCCTGGAGGAGAATTGGGGTGAGCAGGCCAGCAATCCCCAGGACATGGCTGTGGCCCTGAGGCACAAACTCTGTGTCCTCTATGCTGCTGTCTCCATCCTGTTGCAGCTGAGTAAGGACCCCACTTTTATTTATTCCGAATTACAAGAGTCCTTTAACCATTCTCCCCACAAGTTTCTGGGTTCTCTGCTCCCCAGTCCATCCTCATGCTACCACCACCACCATCCTGTCACCTGCAGTGCCTCTTTAAAATAGACAAGTGGAGCCAGGTGTGGTGGCACACACTTGTAATCCCAGTATTTGGGAGGCGGAAACAGGAGGATCGGGTTCGCAGCCAGCCTCAACAAGGAATGACACTCTCATCAACATAGCGAGACCTTGTTTCCACATAAAAATAAAATCAGGCTGGGAGTGTAGCTTGGAGGCAGAATGCCCCTGGGCTCAATCCCCACTAACTAACACACACACACACACACACACACACACACACACACACACAAACACACACATACACAAGCACACCCACACACACACACACACCAACAAAAACAGTGAGTGAAAGCCTAGTACTTAGGAGGCTGAGACAGGAGGATCAAAGGTTCAAGGCCAGCCTCAGCATCTCAGTGAGATCCTCAGCAATTTAGTGAGACCCTGTTTCAAAATAGAAAATAAAAAGGGCTGGGGGTGTAGTTCAGAGGTAGAATGCCCCTGAGTCCAATCTCCAGTACCAAAACAAAACAATGAGTGAGCCAGGTGTGGTGGTCCATGTCTGTTATTCCAGTACTTGGAAGGCTGAGCTAGGAGGATCATAGATTAGAGGTCAGCCTCAGCAAATTATTGAGACCCTCAGCAACTTAATAAGACTCTGCTACAAAATAAAAAATAAAATAGGGCTGGAGGTGTAGCTCAGAGATAGAATGCCTCTGGATTCAATCCCCAGTAACACACACACACACACACACACACACACACACACACACACAAATAATAAAAATAAAAACAATGAGTTGTTCCCAGTAAAACAATAATAACCAAAAAGCACTCAGGAAACCACATCCTGAGCAAAAATGATCAGAAATAATAGCCGAAAAAGATATATGAAGACATACTAGATTATAAAAAATGCATATTATGTTTAAAGTTATTTTAAAATGAGCTAAAAATACTTATAGAAAGCAGAAAAATAGAAAAAGCGACCTACCAAATTTGAAAAAAGAACCAATCAATACTTTAAAAAAATGACATAACTGAAGTTAGTGAAATATAAAGGTAAGCCGAGCGTGGTGGCGCACGCTTATAATCCCAGTACTTGGGAGGCTGAGACAGGAGGATGGCAGGTTTGTGGCCAGACTCAGTAACTTAGTGATATCCTCTGCAACTTAGTGAGATCCTGTTTCAAAATAAAAAATAAAAAATAAAAAATAGGACTGGGGATGTAGCTCGGAGGTAGAATGCCCCTGGGTTTAATCCCCAGTACCACAAGAAAAAAAATAGAAAGGTATTCAGAAAAAATAACTCAAAATCTAGTATAGACGGACAAAGACAGACAAAAAGACAGTAGCTATGGAGTGAGGAAAAAGACATGGAGGATGGTGTGATAAGGCCTAAAACTTGTTCAAAGTTCCAAAGAAGAGTGAGAGGCAGAAGCAATAGTTAGGGAGAATGGTTGTGAATTTTGCAGAACTAATTAAAGATAGCAAGTCAGAGTTTTAAAAAGTTCAATGAGAAGCTGGGCGTGGTGGCGCACACTTGTAATCCCAGTACTTTGGGAGGCGGAGACCGGAGGATCCAGGTTCGCGGCCAACCTCAGTTCGCTCTCTCTCTCTCTCTACTTAGTGAGGCCCTCCGCAACTTCGTGAGACCCTGTTTCAAAATAAAGTATAAAAAATAGGGCCGGGGGTGTAGCTTGGAGGTAGAACGCCCCTGGGTTCAATCCCCGGTACAGCAAAAAAAAAAAAAACAACAAAAAAAAAAACCTCAAAGGATTTATAGTGAGACAGAAAATTGTTGTGAAGGGAAGCCATTTGATGATGAAATTATAACTTCTGTGTGTTGAAAGAAATAACTGCCAATCTAAAATTTTATACTCAGCAAACTATCTTTTTAAAATGAAGGTAGTGAGGCGTGGTGGCCCATACCTGTGGTTCCAGTACTTGAGAGGCTGAGACAGGAGGATCGCAGGTTCAAGGTCATCTTCAGCAACTTAGCAAGACCCTGGCTTAAAATAAAAAATAAAGCTGGGCGTGGTGGCGCACGCTTGTAATCCGAGTACTTTGGGAGGCGGAGACCGGAGGATCCGGGTTCGCGGCCAGCCTAATCTTGCACATGCGCGCGCGCGCACACGAGTGTTCTCTCTCCTTCCCTCTCTCCCTGTCTCTCTCTCTCTCCCTGTCTCTCTCCCTCCCTCTCTCTCTCTCTCTCTCTCTGTCCTTAGTGAGGCCCTCCACAACTTCGTGAGACCCGGTTTCAAAATAAAGTATAAAAAATAGGGCCGGGGGCATAGCGCGGAGGTAGAGCGCCCCTGCGTTCAATCCCCGGTACCGCAAAAAAAAAAAATAAATAAAAAGGGCTGGGGGCATAGTTCTGAGGTAGAATACCCCTGGGCTCAATCCCCAGTACAAAAAACAAACAAAAAAATCAAGGTAATTTTTGATGGATTGAACCGGTTCTCCGAGGGGGTTTTCCTCACAACCCTACCCCCATGCCTAATTACTGCTTCCCAAAAGGATCCCGCCCCTTCCTGGGAACCGGTCAGGCTTCCAGCGCACGTGCCATCCCACCGACCAATAAGTTTAGAGGCCACGCGGGCCTCCAATAAGACGCAACACCGGGTCTGGTCAACCAATGGCAACGGCCAACCCAGCCTAAGCCCATATTTAATCCCAAGCGTGGTGGCGCGAGCTCTCTTTGATCGCCTTTCTTCTGACCCCCTCCCCCGTCGCTGACCCCCGCTGCTCAAATAAATCTCTTGGCTGCATGGTTGTCTCCGGTGAGGTTGTTTTTTGCCCTTCATTGGTGTTCCTGCCCAGTTTGGGTACCCCCACCTTTTGGTGGGGCCCCACTTCGAGCCATAGAGCTTGACCCACTGGGACGCCACAGCCTTCGCCCATTATTTTGATCGCCTGCTTCGCATACACCATTGGCCATCTTTAGGTGAGTTTCCCTTAATCCCTAAACTCCAAAAACCTGTTGGGTCTCTTGCTGGGTGCTGACTGTCGATCGTCCAGCTGCCCCAAGCATTGGCCCACACGGGGAGGAATGCACTCCACTCAGACCTTCATGGTCATGGTGGACCTCACGGAGTTTTAAGCTTAGCTCTTCAATTCCTAAACTTCCTTTAGGTGAGTTTCCCTTAATCCCCAAAGTCCAAAAACCTGTCGGGTCTCTCGCTGGGTGCTGACTGTTGATCGTCCAGCTGTCCCAAGCATTGGCCCGCACGGGGAGGAACGCGCCCCACCCAGATCTTCACGGTCGCGGTGGACCTCACGGAGTTTTAAGCTTAACCTTTAGATTCCTAAACTTCCTTTGGGCTGGTCCGACAGTAGTAGATTATCACCATTAATTGTTCGCAGTCAGGTACAGGTTAAACTTGCACTGAGCCGTCACAGTTGGTTACTTGTGGTCAATTACAGGCTAAATTCCTTCCTCACCACAATTGGTTGTTAATTGTTACAAGTTAAATTCCTTATTTTCACTTTCTCTTCCTCATCTCGGCCGCGGGGGTGGAGAGGCCCCTCTCCGGACTTGGGTCTTCCCTCCTTACCCGTCCACTGGGACCTCCAAATCTGAGCGGTTGGTGACCCATTGTCCTCCGGTCCGCTGGGACCTCTCGCCCACTAGACCTCAGTGACGACTGGGCTCTTCAGGTTGAGACCTGCCGTATCCTGTCCTGGGGGGACGCCTCCACGGACACATAATCCTCTCCATGGGGACTTCCTCCTCCCTCCCGGCTGACTCCCCCCTAAGATGTTTCCTAAACAATTTAAACACCCTCAGCCTTACTCGCAGTATTAAGCCTAGACGACTCATTAAATTTTGCACTCAGGACTGGCCCACGTATCCCTTAGACAACCAAAACAAATGGCCCGAGTATGGGTCTCTCGATCCCGCACTTCTCAGGGATCTTTATAACTTTTGTGAGTGATCAAAAAAATGGGCAGAGATTCCCTACGTTCAGGCTTTTTCCTTTCTCCGTTCCAATCCTGCTCTGTATTTCTTGTTCTCCCGAGAATGTCCTCCTTGCCTATCAACCCAACCCCACATCTGTCCCCACACCATCCTGTTCTCTTGACAACTTCAACCCCGCAGACGAACCCCCACTCTATTGAAACCGCCAATTAAAAAATCCAGCCTCTTCCTCTGTCCTAGCTCCCCAATTACCTTCTTCCAATATTTCCCCCACCCCACAACCCTCCCCTCCCTTTAGCCCCCCTGGCCACCCGATCCCATACTTTACACCCACCACAACCTCCTCCCCATATCATAGCCCCGCTCTGGGAAGTCGCCGGGGCTGAAGGGATTGTCCGAGTTCATGTTCCCTTTTCAGTAGCGGACCAAACCCAGCTTGAAAAACGCTTGGGCTCATATACCGCAGACCCTACAGCCTATGTTCGGGAGTTCCAATGGGTTCTTCAGACTTACAATCTTACTTTCCATGACATCTATATGATACTTGCCAATACTCTTCTCCCGGAGGAGAGGAGGCGAGTCTGGGAGCATGCTGATTAGGCACACAGAACAAACCCTAATCATCCAGTAGGCCCTGAGGCTGTCCCTGACAGGGACCCCAATTGGAACTACAATGCCCCAGGCGATCTAGCCCTGAGGGACCAATTTTCCACGTGCATCTTAGCGGGGTTAAAAAGGGCTGCCCAAAAGGCGGTTAACTTTGAAAAATTGCATGAAATAATTCAAAAGAGGGAAGAAACCCCTTCCGAGTTTCTAGACCGATTAACAAAGGCTCTCCAACAATATACTAATCTACACCCAGAATCCCCAGGTGGGCAACAGGTCCTCATGACCTATTTTTTTCTCAAAGTTACCCTGACATAAGGGCAAAATTAAAAAAATTAGAACAGGGCCCCGCGGCCCCTCAGACTGAGATCATGGCAATGGCGTTTAAGGCTTTTCATAATAGGGATGAGGACACTGAACGCCGCAAATACCAGAGATATGAAAAAATGGAGCGCGCTAAGTTTCAAATGCTTGCTCAGGCGCTACAAAACCCCGGGGGCCCATCAGGTGGTCCCCAAAACAGGCCATCCACCCAAAAGAGTAGACCAACATCAGGGCCACGAAGCCCCCCGGGGCCTTGTTTTAAATGTGGCAAGGAAGGCCACTGGGCCAAGGTGTGTCCAACCCCGAGGCCCCCGTCCCGGCCATGTCCCAAACGTGACCTGAAGGGACACTGGGCATCGGAATGCCCATACTACCTACCGCCCTCACACCCGTGCCCAAAATGCTCTCAGCACGGACATTGGGCTGGCGATTGCCCCACTTCCTGAAGGGGAGGCGGGCCACTGCCACCCTTACTAGACTTGGCGGCAGAGGATTGACAGGGCCTGGGGTCTTCCACTTCGGCCATTGACATAGTCTCACAGGAGCCCCGGGTTACTCTTCATGTAGATGACCACCCCATTAAGTTCTTGTTGGATACAGGTGCCACGTTCTCAGTCTTAAGGGAGTTCTGGGGACCCACCTCTCCCTCTCCCTCCACCATACGAGGGATAGATGGTAAAGCTTTTCGCCCTCATAAGACATCTATCTTATCCTGCTGCCGACATCACCCCTTATTCGCTCACCAATTTTTAATTTTACCCCATTGCCCTATCCCCTTACTAGGGAGAGACATTTTGGCCAAATTATGGGCCTCTGTTATCCTGCTCCCCGGCCCCTCCACTCCCATTTCCTCCCCTAAAACTATTCTTCTCACAGCCTCAGAAAATGAACAACAGAGGGAAAATAATCCGTCACCCCCAGTTCCCGAGCATCTGGTCACTCCTGAGGTTGAGACACTCAAACTCCCTCCCTAGCACATTGTCCTCCTGTTCAGGTCCACCTAAGGGACCCCTACAACTTTCCCAACAAACCCCAATATCCACTTCCGACCACTAGCCTAAGGGGCCTTCAACCTCTCATTGCAGACCTCCTTCGTAAGGGCTTTCTTAGACCTGCCCACTCTCCATACAATACACCAATACTTGCTGTAAAAAAACCTAATGGGTCCTTTCGCCTGGTCCAAGACCTCCGCCTCATCAACACTGTGGTAAAACCCTATTCACCACCTGGTTCCCAACCTGTACACTCTTCTCTCCCACATACCATCAATGGCCACCCATTTTTCTGTCATCGACCTTAAAGATGCGTTCTATACGATTCCCTTAGACCCAGGCTCTCAGGACCTATTTGTATTCACATGGACAGATCCAGACACACAACAGTCCCAACAGCTGACCTGGACTGTCCTCCCTCAGGGGTTTAGAGACAGCCCACACATATTTGGCCAAACTCTAGCAAAGGACCTTCAAGACCTAAAGTTTATATCCTCTATTCTCCTACAGTATGTCGATGATCTTCTTCTGTCCAGCCCCTCCCTCTCAGTGTCACAGTCGGATAGCTAAACTCTTCTAAATTTCCTCGCTTCTCGGGGGTACAGAGTGTCTCCCCAAAAGGTACAATTAGCCCAGACCCAGGTACTCTATTTGGGAATCCAGATTTCCCATCAATTAAAAGCCATTATGTTAAACCGAAAAGCCCTCATTGAGTCCCTCCCATGCCCCAAAACTAAAGACGAGATTCTCTCCTTTTTGGGACTGGCTGGATACTTCCGGGCATGGATCCCTAATTTTTCTCTCTTGGCAAAACCTCTATATGAGGCTGCCAAAGGGCCTGTACATGACCCCCCAGATGACATACATATACCTTTCAAGACCTTACAACAGGCGCTGACTCAAGCCCCGGCCCTTCATCTTCCCAATTTACAGCAGCCCTTCACACTCTATGTTCATGAAAACTCAGGTCTGGCGCTGGGAGTCCTGGGACAATTTAAGGCTTCCACCTTTGCCCCTGTGGCATACCTTTCCAAACAGCTTGATCCAACCGTTCGGGGCTGGGCACCCTGCCTTCGTGCCCTTGCGGCAGCCTATATACTCTTACAAGAATCAAAGTTAACTTTTGGTGCACACATTTCTATTGCGTCACCACATCACTTAAGGGACCTACTCACCTATAAGGCTCTTCAGACCCTTCCCCCTTGCCGTATACTTTCCCTATTGGTGTCTTTCCTCCATGACTCCTCTGTCCTTTCAGCCCTGTTCTGCCCTACACCCAGCCACTCTACTTCCGGTTTCTGTGCCCCCCCC